>JAWZSL010000069.1:600000-751760 GCA_034769285.1 Lutjanus argentimaculatus | reverse complement strand
AATATCTTTAACGGGTAACACTACAATATGGTACACGAGAATGTGATAGTGGGAATGAGTGAACCACTCAGTGGCTGGTTCATTAATCGAGACAGACTCATGGAGAAAGTGGTGAGCATGTCACAGATATTTCTGAGCTGATCATTTCACCTTTAGTTTACAGTTTGAATGGCTTTAATTTAAAGATGTATTAGCAAGGTTCCACCTAAGAGGCTTTTTGAAGTGGGGCTGTATCAGGATCTTATCCATGGTCAGTGTATTGCTACACTCACAATTCAGTCTCTATGCAGACAGCTTTCTCTCAGTTTTGCTCAGCGTACAAACAATTAGAGAGTTGAAAAAACAAACAAACAAACAAACAAAAAAAAAAAAAACTACAGACCATGCCAAGGTCTGTAGGCCGGCCCCTCACGTAGGGGCGGTGACATGGTGTTCTTACCAGCAGGGAGTAGAGCATCATTTCCGGAAAGGCATGTCCTTGAAAATATGTAAGGGGCGTAGATTTGCTAGCAGCTGTACTCACCACCCCTTCTAGCAACTACCTTGCATTTAGAAGTATTGAGAATATTGTCACCGCTTCACTTTGCCATCAGACAGCTTTGTGCATGTAGGAATACAGTAAACAGCTGTATCACTCTCTCCAAAGCCAACAGACTCTTTTGGCAAAAACAGTTATTTTACGTCACAGAACACAGGAGTTCCTGGTTTAAGCCCCTGCCTTGATCGGTTAGTTTGTCGCCTCATTACCTCAGATTCACCTGTCCTGATTTGGGGTTTAGTCATTTCCTGTTTTATTTTGAAAGAGCCTTCCCTTATGTGTCTTTGTTTGTGTCTTTGCTACCTTTCATTGTCTGTTTTTTCCCGCCTTTTTGATTTCTGATTAGCTTCACCTGTCCCTAATTAATCCTTTGTGTTAGCTCATTTGGTGCCCAGTGTTCCTTGTGCTCCTGCTTTTCATCTTGTTGACATCCTGGATTAGGGCTAAAATAGCAATAATTATGATTGTAGCATAAAAATCAAGCTTCAGCACAGAAAATGTTGTTGTATTGTACAATTTTTTATCTGTCTTTGACTCAACTAAGTAACATTCATGGTCTGGTTTGACTGTGGTTTGCATATAACCATCCTATATTTATCTTCCTTAAACTTTGCATACTGGAGGGCATGTGGCAGGTGTATTTTTTTTTTTTTTTTTTTTTTTTCATCTTGACAAACAGAGAAAAACAATCAAGAATAATTGTGTTTGGTTCACTGCAAACTCAAATATCACTTTGATCCAACAGAGCAAAAATGCAGTGGGGTCTGTTTCTGCTCATCCTGATGGGTAAGTGGATCATCTTTCCAGTTTGACAGCAGTCATTTTGCTCACAGTTTAATCTGCTGTCACAAAACAGCTGGATTACTCAAACCACTACACAGGTGTGGCTTGGTTTGGATCTATTTTGACTGAATAAAGACATTATTGAGATCAGCACACACACATTTTTTTTTTCTGTTTTTAGGAGAGTGTTCCTTCTGTGTTTGTCACCTCTATGAGTACACCTTTATTGAAAAGAACATGAACTGGAGTAAAGCCCAGACCTACTGCAGACAAAAACACACTGACCTGGCTACAGTGTACGACATGACAGACATGAACAGACTCCGTGACATTACAAAGAAAAATGGTCGAGCCTGGATTGGGCTGCATACAATCCCAGGAAAAAACAAAACATGGCACTGGTCTCTGCCAGGGGTGGAGTTCAGGAAGGTAGCATGGAAAGTATATGAGCCAAATGGTGATGAGACGAACGAGAACTGTGCAGTTGTGAGTGATCACAAATGGCTCAATGAACCTTGTGATAAACGTTATGGATTCATCTGCTACGACGGTGAGAATTTGTGGACAATAATACTATCATGTGTCTTCAGTACATCATCTCTGTGTGAACATGTACCTCATTTTTTAATGCTGCCCTCCAGTGGAAATCATATTTTTAACCTTGTTAACATGTCCATGTGTTGTAAACACCATGTCTGAGCATTTCTTGCTTTGAAACTGCAGTGAGCAAGGCAAAAAAAAGCACATTCACTCATAAACCAAATGGGATATTTGCATATTCATGAATCCTTGAATAGTAAGTGAAGGCAAGGTGTAGAGCTTTATGTATGTTATTTTAACAAAGTATTTTATTTTGCAAAAAAAGGAAGTATCAGACACAATTTATTACTTCTTGCAGAGAATTTTATTTTGTTTAAAACGTGACCTGAGGTGGACTTTAAATACTGAATTAGGTAAAAAACTTGAAACTTGGTCAATATGGTTAAAAAATGTCATAATCCAAAAGTCGCAGGTTCTCTAGTTTTTAAATTTATTGCTTTTTAACTTTTGTCCTTATTATAACACACTTTTACCAAGTAAATATCTAAAACTGTAGTGGAGTCATGCTAATTTATTTCAGATGATCATCACACCTGTTTTAAGTGAGAAAATAGGATTTTATGACACTAAATAATTTTCTCTGTTTATTCCACAGAAACAAAACGATCCATAAAAACATTCCATGTTACCAACAATAAGATGACCTGGTCACAGGCTCAGAGCTACTGCAGAGAAAATCACATTGACCTGATCAGTGGATCCAGTCAGTTAAAAGACATGCGTCAACAGAATAACTTTGACCCGAAGCCCATGTTGTGGATCGGCCTGTTCAGAGACACCTGGACATGGTCAGACAGCAGCAATTCCTCTTTCAGAAACTTCAGCAGCTTTCAATATGGAGAAAATAAGAAATGTGCTTCTGTGTTTCATCAATCGGGAAAATGGAGCTCTGATAATTGTGATGACGAAAAACCCCTTCTTCTGCTATGATGGTGAGTTTTGAGAAGGTCTGTCTCAAGTGTTTTCCTGTAGGAGCAGCACTGGGATCAGGCAGAAGAATTTACAGCATTTATATTTTTTGGTTACTCATTTATGCATTTTTGTTGAATTTGTTTCAGTGGTGAATACATGTGTTCCAAAAACACAGAATATTTACATCTGGTGTCTACACTGGAGTATTGGGACAAAAAAGAGAGGGGGAAGGTTTTTCTTTTCTTTTCTTTTCTTTTCTTTTCTTTTCTTTTTGCATTTCAAGAATGAAGTCGAAATTTCGAGAGCAAAGTCAAAGTTTCAGTATCAGCACCAGGCATAAGTAAAATAAATAAATCAGAGGAGGACTTCTTACTTTTTTGCATATGTGAATAATGTCACAATGTCAAAAATAATTTTGACTTCATTTTTGAAATTTCAACTTGAATTTTCAACTTCTAATAAAATTTCCACTTCAGTGTCTTAACATTTTGACTTTAGTCTCAATATTTTGATTTTATTCCCAAATTTTGATTTATTCTTGAAATTTCAACTTTATTCTCAACAATTTGACTTTATTTGTCTTTGCTCCTTTTATTTTTTTATTTCAAGAGGTGTTTTTTATTCATCTTTTCTGGTTAATCCCTGAGACGGTCTTATGACAGTGCTAGCTTTTAAATAAAATGTCACTGCATGTACACTGTATAAGACATTACTAAGATACTTAAACATATTCAACATTAGCACCAAACACACAAGCAGTTAAACTTACTTTTTTTTTTTTTTTAATTGAAAATCCAGATTGGATCCCAGTGTTCTCAGTTAATTGATGGAACATTATCTGTCATTTCTTCCATGACAGATAAAGTGATCCTGATCCAACAAAACAAGACCTGGGACGAGGCCTTGGAGTACTGCAGACAGAATCACAAGGACCTGGTCTCCATCACTGACCTTGAGGAGCAGAGGTGGGTCCAAGAGAGAGCCAAGAATGCCTCATCTCCTTTCGTCTGGCTGGGACTGCGCTACACCTGCACTCTGGGGTTCTGGTTCTGGGTCAGCGATGAGACGGTCAGCTATAAGTACTGGGCCTCAGGTGTAGGGAATGATGACTGTAACATGTCTGGAGCCATGGAGAGAGGAGGAGAGTACATGTGGTACAAACAGAATGATACTGACAAGTTTAACTTCATCTGTTCTAAGTTCTGAAACGTTTTCTTGGTGTTTTTCTCTTAAACAAGCTTACATTAGGTCTGTTCTCTGGATTTATACAGTTTTAGACAAAACTCTACATGTGTACACTGAAGTCAGTCACAGCGTGCTGCAGGATTGTTTATTAGGGGTCAAAGCAGCATTTTTTGTTCTCAGTGGGCCTCACTCACCAACCATTCTAGAAGAAATTTCTTCTCAAACCCCTTTCACACAGTTTTCAGAAAGATTTTAGCATTCATGAATGTGTTCTTATCTGACAACAGAATCTACGAACTCAAATCTCACGTTTGTGCAAAGTTGATTACCTTTTCTTCATTTTAGATCATCTGTAAATAAGTGATAAAAAACAGAACCACTGTGGTGAAGCTTTTTGGGATTTTAAAACATACAATGTTTGGTTTATACTGCAAAAACAAAGTTTAAATTTTAAATAGACTGAACACTTTTTAAAGACGTGAACCTGTGCAAAAAGAGAACAGTTATACACTAAAATAATCACCTGCTTTTAGGTTTTATACACTAGGGGTCAAATGTGTCACATGTTTCTTGTTACACCTACAGCTTTTAAATCTATTGCACCATCAAACTGTATTAATGCTGAAAAAACAACTTGCCTTCATGATTCTGAGTCGGCCCAGGAGATAAAAGCGGTGACAGTGCTCCATCGTCTTTAGATTTTCATTTGGGAATCCTTGATTTCTCTCCCAACTTTTCCATGTGTGCACAGGTGCTGCAGTCTCATGCCCTTATATGGGCATTGGATAGTCACTTCCCATATGCTAATTGGGAACTGCTCAGAAGACAACGGCATTCATCATTACAAGAACAGATATAAACAATTTTGCAGTTTAAGAACACATTCATGAATCTGAGTTAGATTTTTCTTCGTTCCTTTCTTTAAAAACAGAAAAGAAACAAAGTGAAGATATTGAATGAGGCCCTTTATTCCTCTGCTTCTTCTTCTTTCTAATTTCTTATTTTTTCTCTACAAAAAAGGGTTTGTTTATGTTTGCTCAAAATCTTGTTTTCATAAACTGGTCTGTTCTGTCAATGGTCCTGAAAATGAGTCAGCACGAGATTTTCCTAATTTTAAAAAACTTGCTATAACTCATGAACACGTCAAGATATCAACCTAAAAAATCGAGAAGACATCGAGAAGGTCATGACTCAGTCAGTACATGAAGTTTGGTCATGATTGACTTATTGCAATAAATCTATTTTTCTCAATATGTCATAATCCAAACTTAGAAATGTTTTAGCCTCACTGCAATCTGTGAACAATTCTGTCACTCTATATTTTTTAAATGACACAAAGTCAGGGAACCCCTATAGCTCAGTTGGTAGAGTGTGTGACCCAAATACTGATGCTGTTGGTCCTCTGCAGTGGTCGCTGGTTAAGTTCCTACATATATATATGTATGTATATATATATATATACACAGATTCAACTTATTTATTCAAGTAAAAGTGAAATAGTAAACGCCATGAAGTGTATATTCAGAGTGTAAAAGTTAAAAGTTGCTCTTTTGTTCTTGTTACGTCTTGTGTTGTTTTTGTCTTGTTACATAATTTTCATCTTGTTATGTTTTTTACATCATTTTATCTTGTTATGTCCTTTATCTTGTTTTCTTCTCATTATGTCTTGTTATGACGTTTATGTCTCACTACATACTTTGTCTTGTTACATAATTGTCAACATTTTCATCTTGTTACATATTTTATGTTGTTTTCGTCTTGTCACGTTTCATTACATTTCATCACATCTTTTTTTTTTTTTATCTTGTTACGTCTTTTACATTGTTTTCATTTTGTTATGTTGTTTTTGACTTGTTACATTTTTCACATTGTTTACGTCTCATTATGTCTTTTACATCTGTCATGCTTGGGTGTGATATTTACTGACACAACAAAGAATCATCTTTATCTGTTGTTGTTTCATCCATTTAGGTTGAAATCAGTCTTGATGTTGGGAAGGCACCATGAAATGATGCAAAATAAAAAGAATCAATTATAGCTGCTGCGCAGCAATGGTCGGGGCCGGGCAATTTTAGGCAAAATTAGGCAATTCTGAGCAACAAGCAGAGTGTAGGAAGATGAAAGAAAGGTGGCATTCTAATGTGCATTTTACATCAGTTGAGGCTTGAACTCACAATTTCTGGCACAAGAGACTCTGCATGTTGACTGATAGCTAAGCCAAATAAACAGGGAAAAGAGACAAGGGATAACAGGGAAACGTGTTGATAAAGAGTATTTGTCTCTTCCCAAAACTCCCTGAATCATAATTATTTAAATCTTAGTAGTCTCTAATCCACATAGCATGGTACCTGAACATAAGGCTTTCACATTTGAAAGTCCATCCTGCCTTAGCTGAGGCTCAAACTCACGACTTCTGACACTGAAGTCCGTCTTTTATCTCACTGAGCTAATTGGCAAATGGAAACACCACTTGTAGCTTCACAAATTGACTAAGCCAGTCACCTGTGTGCAAGACAGCAGCTGTTAGCATGTAAAGGCAGATTTCAAATGGCTGTCAAAAATTCAGTTATTGAGACAAAAATCCCAAAATACACAAATTGCATCTAGACAGCATGGAGATGTTGGTCATTAGTTTTTAACAATGATTTATTGGCTCCAAAAGTGAAAAACTGATGTTTAAAAATGTAATTTTTGCATTGACTCCAATTGTTCACATGAGAGCGAAATTCAAAATGCTGTAAAAAATTCAGTTTTTGAGATAAAATTCTGATATTTTCCAAACATCATCTACCATGACTCCAAAATTTTGTCATTTTTTTTCATGAACATTGAAAATGTATTTATCAAGAATTTGCAAGTATATGTTTATAATACCGTTTACAGTCAAACATTTTGATGCACTGTAGGCTCAATTTTTGATAAATCAAAAATCTGTGTGGATCGTTTGTGTAGGACAGTCTGAAGATGCTCTGTAGCAAGTTTGGTGCCAATTGAACAAAAATTGTGGGAGGAGATAGGTTTAATAAGTTTTACAGTTTTTGAAAAAAACAGAGTGATGGACTTCATAATTTGCAATAGTTTCTTCAGTATCGGGGCTACATTGTGGTGAAAGTTGTAAATCTGTAGCACATATGGTTGATTTGTTATGAATTTTCAAAATTTTGAACTTTAGAGGCTTGCTGTAGCGCCACCATCAGGACTATTGGCCTGTTTTTGCAGCTGCGGCAATCTGACATGGGACTGGACCTTTGTGCAAAGTTTGGTCATTTTTCGTGCATGGGAAGTAGGATTTCCTCGGAAGAAGAGAAGAAGAAAGAAAGAAAGAAAGAAAGAAAGAAAGAAAGAAGAACATGCAGGATTACAATAGGGTCCTGGCAGCTTAGGCTGCCGGCCCCTAATAATCCCCCTCAAAAGGATTAAAACAAAAGAAACAAGCCTGTTTTGAAAATGAGTTTTAAGGATTAGAGAGTACAGATATTTGTGTTAAACTGGAGGGAGTAAAAGTAAAAAGTTGTCAGAAAAATAAATACTCATGTAAAGTACCTGAAAACTACTTAAGCACAGTAACTAAGTATTGTACATGGTACTCCCTCCTCTGCCTGTATTAAAGGGGTGATGTTGCAGCAATCTCACAGGACAATAAATTAGAAAGTTAATTAATTTATATTTTAATTCTATAAATGTCACTGGAACAGCTAAAAGAAAAATCCAAACCTAACAACCCTCTCTCTGACCACAGTAACATGTTTAGTGATGAGCACAGTGTGCTGTCATGGTGATTTGGGCAAATGTCTATTTTATCAATCAGATTGTTTGGTCAGAACTACCTGTTGTACAATATTCATTGACGTTTGTGTTTTATTTTTCTCTTGAAGTGTGGATCTTTTATTTATCAAGTTGTAATTTATATCATAAATGATTTCAAACATCTTTTTTTCTTTCTCATTAGTGTGGAATATTTACTGTTGAATGTTTTATTGTAGTTGTTGAACTTTTAGTTAAGACACATCAGTGGTCCAAAGTGTTTGATACTAACAAGTTTCATTTCAGTTTTAAAACTCATCCTATTTACTGGTGACAGGCTCTTCATTTATTCACTCACTGTGTTTTTGGTGTGTATTGTTTTTCAGCTTACACTATTTACAATATGTTTTCTAAGTTCACTGAATGGCATACTGGGAAATGTAGGAATCACAATCGAAGGAGAAATAAATGAAATTACCAGTTGTTAAGACTTTTGTCTTTAATAACTTAATGAATTCCATTTTGACATCAATTTTAGCAAATTAAAAACAAATCAGAATACATGCAGTAAAAATCATTTCAGTGCTGACCAGCAGAGGCAGCATATTACATGTAAGGACCTGTCATTAGTTTTCAAAGAGAGGAGCAATGGAGTTAAATCTTTTGTGGCATCTGTCCATGCCAAAATGAAGAAGGGGGGAAAAAAAGACAGAAAACAGTCCAATCACAGGTTTGGGGGTGGAACCACAGGTGGAGCTTATCTGTGCTGACAGAGCTGACTGCAGCCATCACACACAGACTTACACATCAAAACAGTGTCCTGTGAGGCGCTGTGACTATGAAGTTAAGCATGTTTTCTCAGACAACTTGATTAATAAGATGAAAATAATGCCTGATTCCTTAAATCTCCTGCATGTTATTACTGCTTCAAATTCATTTCCTTGTCTCTGTATTCACTTTTTCTCTGTTTGGAACCAGAGACTCCACAGCTGAGCCAGCAGCAACTTACAGGCTCAGCCATGTGTTGTTGCAGCATGATGTAAATATATCAATACATCACATCATTAATACTGATGTAATGATATTTCATTATTATTATGTGAACGTAAATGTGTCTTAGGCCACTTAAAGTGGTCATTTGTTCCACTGTAATACAAATTACAAATTGTTATAACCACTCCAAAAATTATTCAGATGAGCGTTTTCTGATTAATTATCATCTATAGAAATTAATTTCAAGGTGACACGCTGTTTGTATTTCAAAGGAACATAACATGAGTTACCCTGATAATGTGAATTTAAATCATTGGCATGTTGAAAGGAAAGTTTTGTTTGTATTCTGGGATTTTAAGAATCTTCCTCACAAACATACAGAGAGGAGAGGGTAAAGGAGAGAGACGGGGAGGAAATAAGAGAAAGAATTGGTGTTTTTGGTGAGTTTTGAGTTCAGTCAGAGGCTGAGCTGTACACAAACACACCTGCATACTCCTGGTCTGTACAGTTGGAACAGTACACCAGCTGTTTGAAGCAAGTAAACAAACTGTTCAACAGTCAAATCCATGCAAATCACATGAGGCGCATATATGGTTTGCTGCCTGTCTGAAAGCTCCTTTAGGATGGCCTTGTCGGTCTGTCTGTCCATCACTTTGGTCCAGACAGAAATATCTCAACAATTTTTACAACAAACTGCAGCTGTCTTGACTTGAAAGATTATCTTATGAATTGCCAAACATCATATGTGTGATTTGTGACACAATTCAAACAGAATCAAAAAGTAATTTGTCTCTTGCCCCTCATGGTGGTCCACTGGAAGGGGCACAAAATAGACTCTCAATGTCTACTTATAGATTTGGCATCAGAATTTGGTACCAATGGTACCATAGTTCCCAGATGTTGCATCCTAATGAGGTTGACAAATTTTGTGATTTATAATCTGTTTTATCAGCTCAGTGCAAAATTTGACTTCTGTGTTGTTGGTTTTTGGGCATGTCAAGTCCATGGAAGCTCCTGTAGAGATTAGCATAGATACTGTGATAGCATCACTTATATCAGAATTGGAGAGTTATTCCTTTATTGAAAGAACAAAGAACAACACTGAAGGCTATATTCACTGAAGGGGCTGCGCCGACGGCTAACGCTAGCCGTCGGCGGCCTACACCACCAGAAACTACCCGTAAGCCAGTGCCAGGGCCGACCAGGACAACCAGAAATCCCATCCTGAAGAAATATCGGACCTCTGACATTTTCAGGACACTGAACCACGCCAGGTTAGTCTGGGATCACAAACTCAAACCCAAAGGGCTACTTTGTGGCCACATAAACATTAGAAGCTTAATCCCTAAACGGGAACAAATCGAACATTTATTATGTGACTCTAATATTGACATACTAGGCATGACTGAAACGTGGCTTTCCTGTTCTTCACCCGAAGCTGCAGTGTTATTGCCAGGCTACACTGTGTTTAGACAGGATAGAAATGGTAGAGGTGGAGGGGTCCTACTGTATATTAAAAACTCCTTAAAATGCACCCAGGTCATGGCACCCAGTGACGTGAAGATTGAATATGTTGGCGTCAAAGTGTCACTCTCCCCTGAAATGTCTTTTACAATAATCTGTTTATACCGACCACCATCTGCTAAGTCAGATTTTTATGACCAACTCAAACTCCTATTGAGCCACTTTAGCTCAAATAGTGAAACAATACTACTAGGGGATTTGAATGTAAACTGGGATGTAAAAAAAGACAGGAAGGCTCTCAAACAAATTATGGACCATCACCACTTCACCCAGTTAATTGAACAGCCTACCAGGTTAACAAACCGCTCTAGAACAAGAATAGATTTATTATTTACAACTTGCCCTGATAGAGTTGTAAAAACCTATAACCTCCTGACTGGCCTCTCTGACCACAACGCCATCCTCTTTACGAGGAAGCTCACAAAACAACGACATCGCTCCTTCTCAAAACGTACAAACTCCACACCCCTTTATGATTTTATACCCAGGAACCAACAGCAAAACTTAGCTATAGCCCTCCAAAATTACAATTGGTCTGATGTCTTGTCTTGTGATGATGCAACCTCTGCTTGTCAAAGGTTTAACGGGTCAGTCAATGAGGTCATGGGGCACTTCACTTCTAGAGGAAGGCATAAGAAAAAAGGAAGACACTCACTACCATGGGTTAATGAGGACTGCAGGAGGCTGATGCGCAAGAGAGATGAATCGTTAAAGCAATCACTGAAAACCGGCCTGGCCACTGACCGATTAAAATTCACATCTTTGCGAAATAAAGTGATTCAGTCTCTGAGGAAGTTCAAAGCTAACTTCTTTCTGAAAATCATTACAAACGCAAACGGAAATGGAAAATTGGTCTGGCAAACTATTAACAAATTAACAGGCCAACACCACAAGTTAGACAATAATAATCTAGAACTTATTATAAATAACAACCTAGTCAGGGAACCAATCGACATGGCAAACAGCTTTAACAACTTTTTTGTTGAATCTGCTAGCCAGATCGCTAAACTGTTCCCCTCTCCTGATTGCACGAACAGCCCTCTGAACAGCAACAGTCCTGTCTTCAATATCACCGAACTAACTGATTATGATGTAGCCAACCTGATCTCTGGTCTCAAAAATAGCAATGCAAAGGATGCTTTTGGGCTTAGCACTACCTTCTTAAAACAACATAAAGACTCTCTGGTCCGCCCCATCACCCACCTTATTAACCTGTCCTTCAAACATGCATATGTCCCAGCAGTGTGGAAAGTGGCGGCAATAACCCCAATCTTTAAGTCTGGGATTAAGACAGATGCATCAAACTATCGGCCAATAAGTATTTTGCCGATAGTATCCAAAGTAGCTGAGAAATGGGTCAACAAGCAATTAATAAAACATCTCAATCTGGGTTATACTCCATTGCACCCCATGCAATTCGGTTTCCGTACCCATCACTCAACTGAAACGGCCATATGTATGTTTTTAGAGATGGTTAAACGTATGCTGGACAGTAATACACTTGTGGGGGCTGTTTTCTTAGATCTAAAAAAAGCCTTTGACTCTGTAAACCATCAGGTTCTAACGTCCAGACTAACTCAGTTTAACTTTTCAGAACACGCAATGCACTGGTTTGCCTCATATTTATCTGGGAGGGAACAATATGTAACTGTTGACGGTGTCAAGTCAACCAGTCTAGAGTGCAGTATCGGGGTCCCACAGGGGTCGGTCCTCGGGCCCATTTTATTCTCCTTATTTATTAATGACTTGCCTAGTCAATACCAGAATGTACACACTCTAATGTATGCCGATGATGTAGTGATCCTCAGGGAGGCAAAAACAAGCTCCGAGGTCTCTAATTCCCTCACAAGCGCCTTGTCCTGTATTCAGGAATGGCTAACTAAATCTTGCCTTTTGCTGAACTCCAAAAAAACAGTCTGTATGATGTTCAGCAAACGTCATCTAGAAATAACAAACTCAAACGTGATACTAAATGGCGAGGAGCTTAGCCTAGTGAAGGAATTCAGATACCTCGGAGTCACTCTTGATCCCTGCCTATCATTCAAAAAGCACGTGAAAACACTCTCTAAATCCACCAAGTTTCATCTTCAAAATTTTAAGCAAATAAGAAACAACCTGACGGACACTGCAGCCCAGATGTTTTTATCTTCTGTGATCCTCTCACGCTTGGAGTATTGTCTCACAAACTGGTCCCTTGCCGGTGCGACAACACTCAAAGCAGCCGAGTCACTTTATAATAAAGCCCTGAAAATCTTTGATAAAAAACCGTCAACATACCACACTTGTAACGTTTTACGTAAGTATGATATCCTGAGTTTCAGTCACTTAGTCGATTTTAAACGAGCATGTCTGGTGTACAAAACATTACATGACCTGGCCCCTCCTCCATTGAAGGAATTTATAAAACGCCCAAACACTCAATCCTCAGCCAGGGTAACAAGAGCTGTAGTGAGAGGAGACTGTGCAGTCCCCCACAGGCGAACCACATTCGGCCAGGCAGCCCTGTCCGTCATGGGTGGGAAATTGTGGAACAGCCTACCACTCACAGTCAGAGAGTGCCCCACTTATACTTCCTTTAAAATGGAGCTTAAAGACTGGCTGCTATCAAACCAGACTTGTACGCACTTTTAACACACTTAATAGTTACTAGCTGAACTATTATTAACATAGCTATTATTATTATTAATATTATTGTTATTATTATTATTATTATCATTATTATTATTATTATTCATAAGCCAGGGGTCATAGTTAGTAGGATTTTCAGGATTAGGATGAGGGTGTGTGTGTGTGTGTGTGTGCATTGCGAAACCCAAATTACTGATTGCATAGCACATTTGCAAAGCTGTTCTTTGTTTTCTTAAAACTGTGTATATCCTTGCTTACATCAGGTCTGCATTTTATTACTGAAACTCAGGACAGATGCATTTTGCACTTTACTGTAAAATACTGCCACTTGCACGTTATTTATACTGTCTTGCACTTTGTTATGGTTTGTATCGAGGCAGGTATTGTATTGTAACCAATGTATTGAGGCATGTTGGCACTTTGTCGGGTGTACTACCTAATAATTGTATATGTTCTTACGTCATAATAATGTGATATGTGTTTTTTACTATGTTTTATATTTTGTAATTCAGGGAACATCTGCCAGGGGACAACAGATGGAAATTAGCCTATGGCTACAATCTGGCTTGTTTACGTCTCTGCACTCTGCATACGACGTTCATAAACTTGCACTGTCCCTTCAAATAAATAAATAAATTGAAATTGAATTGAAATTGAAATTGAAATTGAAATTCAATAGAAAAGATGTTCCATCTTCTCCCGACTGGCTGCAGTAGGAGTTGGATCTTACTGGTTGACATTTGGTTGGTTCATCCAATCATTGAAAGTGCCTGCCCTTTTCCAAACAGTTTTTAACAATGACTTCCCAGATGGTTCTGTGTAACAAACCATCTGACGTGTCAAGTTAGTTTCTCACAGTCTTCTTCCCAGAACTGGATGTGCCAAGTTGACTTGAAAGACATCGTTATGACCATGTTTTTATTCTAAATCTTCACTGTAGCTCTTAGCTCAGAGTCATGTTCACGTTCACACCATCTGAACGACATGTCGGGGCTTTAGGGGACTTAGATTGGACCAGACAAGCAGTATGGTGGCATGTTTTAATTTTATTTTGATTTTTATATTCCTTTAATGAGCATGAGGGTGAGGAGATGAGAACTGAATTTTCATTTTTGGGTAAACTATCCCTTTAAACCACTCAGTAAGCATAATGGGAAATGAAGCCTGGGAGGTCAGGGACAGTTGTACCACATTTTGTCTTAGCACCTGTAACTCACTTAATTTTTGTGTTAAAACTCTCTAATTTTGAAACAAAGCACACTTATCTTAAAAATAGCAACGTTTCCAACTATTTTTGGTTTTATTTTTGTGCTCATTTCCAACCCTTGTGAAGGTTCAAGGTGGAAATCTGTTATTATTAATGTTAAAATAACATATTTATAAACTTATAAACTACATTTAATTGTTTCTCGCTCTGAGTTATTCCAGATTGATCTAAAATTTGAATTGGATCAATGATGTTTATCATCCTACAGAAAAATACTGCTGTGAGTATACAGTATGCAATCATTATGATTTACTACATGCAATGGCATGCATATTGATAAATATATAAATAAACTTTGCTGTGTGCCCTCTACCCACCCATTAAAATTAAGTTCCTCATATGAGGTTATAAAGTGATACTATTTGCTTTTTCCTGTTGTAAAGTCCATGAAAGTATGTAAATGACCTTTTTTATAACTAATATAGACCAGGTCTTGCTATCAGTTGATCTCTCAGGTAGAGATGGAGACATACAACGATACATTTTAATATTCAAATGCAGATATTGAGGTGGTTACAAGGCATCACGCTGTAAGTAAAGTGTACAGCACTTTGTGGGGAGCAGTCTGCATGAACACATCAAGGACAGACATCGGAGAGACATCGAGGAAACAAGAAATCACCAGATGTAAGTTTGTCTGTTATGTCACTTGAGATTTCATGTTGTGTTTTTAAAGGTGGACTGTACAGTATATAAATAAGGATATATAATAGACAATATTTTATTAGACCTATTAGAGCAAAAACTGGACACAACTCCAACACAACCGTCACTGTTTAATGTGATTCAACCAGTTGACTAGAATGCGAGTCATTCAATCCAGTCGATTAGTTTTTCCCAACATGGTGCTGGAATTGTGATGAAGTGAAGTCTTGTCAATTGTACTGAGGGTTTTTATATTGTATGTACATTTTCTATTAAACATTTATTCTTGTACCATCATGTGACACAGAAACTTCATTCACAGTCGCATATTTTCTTGAAAATGCTAAATATGTCTAAACAGTTAAATTTCTTGAAACTGTCAATTACATTCTCATAACTCTAAACACAAAACCAAATGTCCAAACTACATTCTCAAAAGCCCTGACTCTTCAGGCAAAATTAAACTATTGTTTCTGCACAAAGCCAGTCATTATATCAATCCCACAGAGCAGTCATTACATACTGCAACAAAAAAATGGAAAACATGGTGTTCAGGGCATTTAGCTACAGGAAAACATTTTAATGTGTTTAAATGCATTCTGAATTTTTAAAAGTATATATAAAATGTGGGCAGCACGATGGCACAGTGGTTAGTACTGCTGCCGCCCTGAGTTCAAATCCCCGTTCTGCGTGGAGTTTGCATGTTCTCCTCCTCTGCGTGGGTTCTCTCCGGGTACTCCGGCTTCCTCCCACAGTCCAAAGACATGCAGCATGATAGGTTAATTGGTGACTCTAAATTGCCCGTAGGTGTGAATGTGAGAGTGAGTGGTTGTCTGTCTCTGTGTGTCAGCCCTGTGATGAACTGGCGACTTGTACAGGGTGTACCCCGCCTTTCGCCCAATGTCAGCTGGGATAGGCTCCAGCCCCCCGCGACCCTCACGGATAAGAGGTTACAGAAAATGGATGGATGGATATATAAAATGCATATTCACAGCTTAGTACAGAAAATGCTGTATACTGTACATACTTCAAGTGATACAGTAATACAGACAACAGATTCATTCTGTTTCTGCATCACGTTATTGTGCTGGTCAGGCCAGATGACTTTGTCTATCATAAGCATCATTCTCCTTTGCCAACAAGGAAAACCCTCTGTGCCAGATCAAGACTTGGTAAGACTGCCACTATTTTTTGTCTGATGTGGGGGATTCAGCCATAGATCGTGCAGGCATTTGCTGTATGAATCGCTGGTTGATGCTGAACCACTCACATATCCCGATTCTATTCAAGTCAGTTGGTTACTGTTAAGCTACAATACCTCTGTGAGGAGCTGGTGCTGCCACTGGTAAATAAACCTTGGCATTGTGATTGTTTTTACTTTCCTCAGGAACACAAGAGATTTTACTGTAATTTTGAATGTCGTACCCATGCAGAGACCTGAGTGCAGCATTTTGCAAAAAGTGTGATTTACATAGAAATTGAAAACTGAGTGTATGGCAGAAATTGTGCCGCAGAATTGCAGGCTTGATTTAGAGATCCGCTGCATGAGTTTCAGATTTCAGTAAAAAGTTTTAAGTTCTGTCAGATGAGTGAATGATTTGATAAATGGACATTTGTCATTTGGCTCAGAGAATGGAGTTTAGTGTTTTTAGCAATTCTGAAAAACTGTAATAAAAAAGTTTTTTTCTGTAATGCAGTCTGTAATGACTGCTCAGTGGTATTTATACACTGACTGGCCGTATGTATGATCTCAAAGCATTCTTTAATTGTGAGCACAGACAAAAAGGGATTTGAGGCAAATGTTTGATTTTGTCAGAAGAGACAGAGGTTTTGTGAATGTAGTTTGAGGATTTGGTTTTGTGTACAGTTTCAAGAAAAGAGAAGGTTTCAAGAAATGTGTCCTAGCAATTATGAAAAACTGTAATACTTACGTGAAAAGATAAGACGGAGTCAGTTATTAAATGTGTTCCATAGCCCAGTCCTAGATAGACTGTTACAAGTGCCCCATTCAACATTTACAAAATCACTATGGTGAGGCACATCTGGCCTGCAGCCCCCCATCTACCTCACTGATAATCTGGCCAAAAAGATACAGCAGCTGCTCTATAGATACATCCCACAGACTGGTGGAGCTGACTGGGGCTGCACCAAGTGAGAAGCAGGAGGTGGAAGGCGGAGAAAGGCCACACCTCCTCAACCGGAGCCAACCATGTGCAGGGGTCCACACAGTCCAGTTAACACAGAACACAACACTACATGTAAAGGGGGTTAGACTCGAGACAGGATACTGTGGCAGCCTCACAACAAGTTTCAGTTTGAGTCAAAACTCGAAAGTCTAGTGGAGGCGGTTGGCTTTTTTTCTGAAATACATACATACATGAAATACAAACATCATGTTTGTGTGCGTTTTTTATCCACTGCCCTCCACGAGTACAACTATAATTGCCATTTTTTAATTGTATTTCATTATGATTTTATTTTCATTTTCACATTTTATTCGGGTCGCCAAATAGATAAAAGACTAGAAAAAAATCTGCTAAATTACAATTTATATCTGCAGTCCAACTTTGATAAAACATTGTTTATTGTTTTTACTGATGAGGGGAAAAAACAAGAACCTGTTAATTTCGCCTAAATGCACTTATTTTGTCTCATTTATGAAGACGCTAAAACAATACTGTTTTCCTGAAATAAAAACAATGGGACATCCTGTTAACTCAGCCTAAATCCATTTATTTTTCATTTAGAAAATATTTATCATGTGTACATGTTTTCAGTAACGTGTCGAGATAATATAAGGTGATACAGAAAAGGCAGTTAAATTGGTCTTCCCAAGATTTATTCATAAGGCCTTTTGTGAATTGGGTCATGTCATGTGGGTCAGTGTTTTTGAAGCACTGAATTAAAATACACCTGCAATGCTGAGCTCACAGTACAATGTTTAGTTTTCAGTGACATTGTGTCAGGTGGTGTTTTGAATTGACCTATAAATCTTGTGCCGTGTTACTTTTATTTAGTGTATTTTGTGAATTGCTTGTATATTCATGATAATACATAAAAAAGCAATAATTATGTTTGTAGCAGAAAAAAACAGAACATTTCAGGCATCAGCACAGAAAAGTTTATTCTAGGTTGTTATATTGCACAATATTTATCTGTATTTGACTCAACTAAGTAACATTCATGGTCTGGTTTGACTGTGGTTTGCATATTACCATCCTATATTTATCTTCCTTAAACTTTGCATACTGGAGGGCGTGTGGCAGGTGTTTTTTTTTTTGTTTTTTTTTTTAACTGGACAAAGAGAGAAAAACAATCAAGAATAATTGTGTTTGGTTCACTGCAAACTCAAATATCACTTTCATCCAACAGAGCAAAAATGCAGTGGGGTCTGTTTCTGCTCATCCTGATGGGTAAGTGGATCATCTTTCCAGTTTTACGGCAGTCATTTTGCTCACAGTTTAATCTGCTGTCACAAAACAGCTGGATTACTCAAACCACTACACAGGTGTGGCTTGGTTTGGATCTATTTTGACTGAATAATGACATTATTGAGATCAGCACACAAACATTTTTTTTTTCTGTTTTTAGGAGAGTGTTCCTTCTGTGTTTGTCACCTCTATGAGTACACCTTTATTGAAAAGAACATGAACTGGAGTAAAGCCCAGACCTACTGCAGACAAAAACACACTGACCTGGCTACAGTGTACGACATGACAGACATGACAGACATGACAGACATGAACAGACTCCGTGACATTACAAAGAAAAATGGTCGAGCCTGGATTGGGCTGCACGCAATCCCAGGAAAAAACAAAACATGGCACTGGTCTCTGCCAGGGGTGGAGTTCAGGGAGACAGAATGGGAAACAAGTGAGCCAAATAATGGGAAGGGGAATGAGAACTGCACAGTTGTGAGTAATCACAAATGGATCGATGAACCTTGTGATGGCCCTTATGGATTCATCTGCTATGACGGTGAGAATTTGTGGACAATAATGCTATCATGTGTCTTCAGTACATCATCTCTGTGTGAACATGTACCTCATTTTTTAATGTTCCCCTCCAGTGAAAATCATGTTTTTAACCTTGTTAACATGTCCATATGTTGTAAACACCATGTCTGAGCATTTCTTGCTGCAGTGAGCAAGACAAAAAAAGCACATTCACTCATAAACCAAAGCGGCTATTTGCATATTCATGAATCCTTGAATAGTAAAAGAAGGCAAGGTGTAGAGCTTTATGTATGTTATTTTAATGTAGTGCCCCTATTCTTAACTTAAAAGAAAGGCTACAGTATAATGTATGTTAATACTAGGCTCTGACCAGTAAAGTAAACAAGACTCACAAGGAGACGTTGCTTTTAGAACAGAACAGCTGGCAGATTTATTACACAATCTCTGCAACACATAATCAACAAAATTTTTACTTTTGTAAGTGACAATACCCCAAAATAAAATAGAGCTCTTTCATATGGGGACAATAAAATAAAAAAAAATAAAATAAAATGTCCTTTGGTCTGTCTTTGGAAAAAAATTAGAGTAGAGAAATTAGGTAGTAAAGAAAAAAAAACACTTATCTGAGATCCCAAATTTGAAGTCCTGAAGTGAATCAGCTCAGTCACTCTGCAGAATGGAATCCTAACCAGCTGGCCACACTGCATCCAAACGTTCCTCCTGTAGAGTGTTGCTCACTGGTACAGGCTCACCATCGAAGTCAGCATGGTATGGGACCAAACCAAATCCAGGATAAAAACCAGTCTGCACGTAGGAGTACAGAACATCCATTTATATTTCTCTCTCTGTAAGGTACCTTATTCACTTTAACTCTAAATAAATCACAGTCACACATTTAACCATTAACCATGGCTATGAGATAACCTACGGTGGCTGACAAGTACAAACGCGCTGCATATACAGACAGCCGCTGCAAATACAGAAACGCGCTCCATATAAGAAAACAGATGCAAAAGGAAAACACTGCAAATACAGAAACGCGCTGCAAATAAGAAAACAAATACAAAAAGAAAAAGCTGCATATCCAGTCATACAACGGAAGTGCTTCAGGCCTCTAGGGGCAGTGCTGAGCGTCCACCCGAGAGAAAATTGGAGTCGGGAGAGGCTATATGAAAAAGTACGTATTCTTTTTTCTTTCTTTCTTTCTTTCTTTTTTCCACGTGTGGCCCTCATCATTTACCGTATTATGAAAGTTTCCCCCCACCAATAATTTTCTTCTTCTCATTCACTCATCTGCTCCACACGTTTTTTTTTTTTTTTAACAAACTTTATTATCACATTAGAGACATTATACAAATAAACATGGCATTAAACAATATGACATCATACAGACATGAAACAACAGTGATGTACAGGGAGTGCATAATAGATACCACACAAAAACCAGAGCTTGACAAAAATAAATAAATAAAATAAATTAAAAAATAAAATTACAATGTATCAGGATGCATAAAAATAAATTTAATCAATAAAGAAACAAAAAATAAATAAATATATATGCAAAAATGGAGAGATTTTATCTAGTAATATGAACCATAATATTTTCCATAAGACCGGATGTCTTGAAAGCTTTCTTGTTTTTACATATTTTACAGACAGATTCATAAAAAGATTTAAGTTCCACGTAAAACAAAGTTTCATTTGGCATGGCCTGGAGAAATCTAGCTTTATGGATGTGAAATTTACCCAACAGACACAGCAAGTTTATTACATTATTAACTTCCTTATTGTTACATTCAGCATTTAAGAATAAGACCATACTTTCAGTAATAGTGATCAAAAATTTTACGAGATTCCCAAATCAATAAAGACTTTTGAGTCCAAAAGTTAGTAGAATTTTTGATTAATTGCTTAGGAAACTAAGAAAAAGCAATGTATGACACTGAATTGTGTTTTTATAGTTAATAAGGACTGTTTTTAATATTTTTGTGTTGAATTGATGTAATAAAATATAATTGTTTAGGTCTTACAGCTTTTGAAACATCAGCTGTACCACATTTTTGAGATGATCAGTGTTCAGATAAAATGGGCCACCCGATCAGCTAAAATGAGTCACTGAAACTGCAAAGCAAAACAGTCATTTATGATAAAACAATCAGATTAACTTTAATTGTAACACACAAAACACAATATAACATTACATAAGATACAACAATTCATGAATCATGTCATTAAAATGTTAAAAATTAATAATTTTGGAAGTCTAGTGTGTGTGTGTGTGTGTGTGTGTGTGTGTGTGTGTGTGTGTGTGTGCGTGCGTGCGTGTGTGTGTGTGTGCACTGTGTCTGCAGGAGTTTTATAGGCAATCCTGACAAAAGAAGCCGTCATCATCACAGATGCCGTTTTCTTCTCCACAGCTCTCGTGGAACCAGGTCCTGCAGGTCCCACAGCTCACCCACTCCTCAGTGGCCTTAGACAGACAGACAGACAGATATAAATTTTAATAATTCTCAGTGAGTAAATTCTTCATTGCAGCTCAATACAGACTGTTCACGACAATATGACAGTACAGTAGTATCCAACAGTCACCATCAGATAGCCTAACAATACACAAACTTGCTCACATGTAGGCCTACCGGGTTTGCAACCCAAGGGCACAAGGAAAAGCTAACATCAGTGAAACAATACCTTTGGGTCACTGGGGTCGCCATAGAGGGCCTGACAGGCTTTGCAGGGTACGTCCTCCTCCTTCTTTTTTCCTTGTCTTATTTTTCTTGACTTATCTGCCTTTTCTTTCTTCTTAGATGTCATCACTTTTGTGGAAATGTATTCCAGGTGCGCCTGACTTGTAAGGACAAATGATGGTGGCTTTGTTCTCTTCCTCATGGTCCTCTCTCGTTTTGGCAGAGAACACAGATCACTGAATGTGACAGACTGCCCATCACAAAAGAAAACAATAATAAGTTATAACAAGAAATCATCAGTTTTATATGATTACAGACTTAATGTATACAGTAGTGTTGAATATTATGGTTATTCACTTATGGTGGAGGTTGAAGGCTGTTCTTCCTGTGGCGTAAATATGTTAAAGAGAGTGGCACACACACACACACACACACACACACACACACACACACACACACACACACACACACACACAGGACCTGAATAACATAGAATAGAATAGAATGTACTTTATTAACCCCTGAGGGGAAATTCAGGAGGGATAAATAGAAGGGAAATGTGAAGAGGCATGCAATATATAATCATATATCCATATATTAATACTGTTTAATAAGAGGAACCATCAAAATATTAGCTAAAACTAACTCTGAAGGTGGCTCATTTTAGCTGAAATGCATGGCTCAATTTACCTCAGTACATTAAGGTAAATTGAGCCACCAACAAAAAATGTTTTTTCATAAAAAATAATTTAGCTAAGCAAAAATTTGGCATTATATCTGATGAAGGCTGTCACAACATGCATTATACCTATTTTTTTATAGCTGTACATCTGTTTTTTAGTGATTTATCAACCTTATAATTTTCAAGTAAGATTTGTCTGCCAGGCCACTCACCTCACAGTTCTCCTCAGCAGTCTGGAGGTGAGGCCCTGCCCACCATAGCAACCATAGACCAATCAAATCAATTGTTTTCTATCAAGTGCAGTTGTGGCAACAATTTGAAATAATTTGCAGCCACTGGCTGTTAACATTTAAAGAGCTAGGAGGCTCAAAGCTTAAATGGCTCATTTTACCTGATGGCTCAATTTACCTGATGTCACCTAAAACAAATGAGAGAAGGACTCAACCTCTTTTTTGCAGAAGGAACATAAAGGGACACTTCAGGTCTAAATCTATTAATGAATTCATTACAGGGATAATCTGCTCCACACGTTGATACGTCCGTTGTCTTGTCTCTCGGGTGGACGCTCAGCACTGCCCCTAGAGGCCTGGAGCACTTCCGTTGTATGACTGGATATGCGGTGTTTTCTTTTTGCATTTGTTTTCTTATATGGAGCGCGTTTCTGTATTTGCAGCGCCTGTCTGTATATGCAGAGCGTTTGTACTTGTCGGCCACCGTAGATAACTGTTCAAATCACACTACAAGCATAGCAGTGCTCCTTATGAGTCTGTTTGACTAGACACAATAGACTAATTTACACTGACAAAACCAAATAATGGTAAAAACTGAAACAATGGCAGTTTCACATTTTTTCTTAGTATAAATGACTTTCCTGAAAGGGTTAATAAATTGTTATATCAAACATATGATGAACTGTAGGCTAGTCCTTTTTAACAACGTGAAATGAACGCATTATTTATCTACTAGTGTGCTACTTCAGTAAAACACATTCAAAACATAGAAATTTTGCTAAATTCTCTATTTACCAAAACCACAAATGACACAGAATGAGCCAAATGCAACATGTCAGCATTTCACAACACTTTCACATCACTCCGATTGTTTTTGTGTAATAATATATGATCTTAACATGTACTATTGTTCACTGCTAATATCACATTCATTGTAGCTGACAAGATGACAAGCTAATGAGCATGTTCAGCCAAATGAAACCCACCGGAGTTCTCAGCAGGAAAACACAGTTAAAACCACCAGGAACTGGGCTCTCACAATATAGTACTTGAGTTACTAATAGGAAAATATCTTGTCCAAAACTCTTGATAAGAATTGCCCAAATATTTTCATTTATTTCTCTGTAGTTTCACCAAATGAACTGGAGCTCCTCTATGCAGTATGACACTAAAGGAATTTTTTTGTCATGACTGATGTTACAACAGCGCAGGTGCGCCCTCTGCTGGCGTTAGGTTGTTTGACACTCAATAGGTTAACCCTTTAGTAACAGCATATTCTATGGGGTTACATTAACAAAGTATTTGAACTTATTATCATCATTATCATCACACCTGTTTTAAGTGAGAAAATAGGATTTTATGAGACTAAATAATTTTCTCTGTTTATTCCACAGAAACAAAACCATCCATAAAAAAAGTGATCAAAATTAATATGACCTGGTCACAGGCTCAGAGCTACTGCAGAGAAAATCACACTGACCTGATCAGTGGATCCAGTCAGTTAAAAGACCTGAAAGAACAGAATAAAACTGACTTTGAACCCTGGTTGTGGATCGGCCTGTTCACAGACACCTGGACATGGTCAGACAGCAGCAATTCCTCTTTCAGAAACTTCAGCAGCTTTCAATATGGAGAAAATAAGAAATGTGCTTCTGTGCTTCATCAGTCTGGAGAATGGAGCTCTGATAATTGTGATGACGAAAACCCCTTCTTCTGCTATGATGGTGAGTTTTGAGAAGGTCTGTCTCAAGTGTTATCCTGTAGGAGCAGCACTGGGATCAGGCAGATGAATTTACAGCATTTATATTTTTTGGTTACTCATTTATGCATTTTTGTTGAATTTGTTTCAGTGGTGAATATATTTGTTCCAAAAACACAGAATATTTACATCTGGTGTCTACACTGGAGTATTGGGACAAAAAAGAGAGGGGGAAGGTTTTTCTTTTCTTTTCTTTTCTTTGCTTTTCTTTTCTTTTCTTTTCTTTTCTTTTCTTTTCTTTTCTTTTTTGCATTTCAAGAATGAAGTCAAAATTTCGAGAGCAAAGTCAAAGTTTCAGTATCAGCACCAAGCAAAAGTAAAATAAATAAATCAGAGGAGGACTTCTTACTTTTTTGCATCATGTGAATAATGTCAAAATGTCAAAAATAAATTCAAAATGTTTTAAGTTTATTCTGACATTTTGACTTCATTTTTAAAATTTCAACTTGAATTTTCAACTTCTAATATTTAAACTTTATTCTGGAATTTCCACTTTAGTCTCTTAATATTTTGAACCAGTTATATTTATATTTTGACTTAATTCTTAAAATTCTTACAGTTCTACTTAACTCTCAACATTTTGACTTTTTTCTCGACATTTCAAATTTATTTTTGACATTTTATTCACAAAATTTTAATTTATTCTTGAAATTTCAACTTTATTCTCAACAATTTGAATTTAGTCCTCTTTATTTATTTATTTATTTATTTCAAGAGGTGTTTTTTGTTCATCTTTTCTGGTTAATCCCTGAGACGGTCTTATGACAGTGCTAGCTTTTAAATAAAATGTCACTGCATGTACACTGTATAAGACATTACTAAGATACTTAAACATTAGCACCAAACACACAAGCAGTTAAACTTAGATTTTTTTTTTAATTGAAAATCCAGATTGGATCCCAGTGTTCTCAGTTAATTGATGGAACATTATCTGTCATTTCTTCCATGACAGATAAAGTGATCCTGATCCAACAAAACAAGACCTGGGACGAGGCCTTGGAGTACTGCAGACACAATCACAAGGACCTGGTCTCCATCACTAACCTTAAGGACCAGAGGTGGGTCCAAGAGAGAGCCAAGAACGCCTCATCTCCTTTCGTCTGGCTGGGACTGCGCTACACCTGCACTCTGGGGTTCTGGTTCTGGGTCAGTGATGAGACGGTCAGCTATAAGTACTGGGCCTCAGATGTAGGGAATGATGACTGTAACATGTCTGGAGCCATGGAGAGAGGAGGAGAGTACAAGTGGTACAAAAAGAATGATACTGACAAGTTTAATTTCATCTGTTCTAAGTTCTGAAACGTTTTCTTGGTGTTTTTCTCTTAAACAAGCTTACATTAGGTCTGTTCTCTGGATTTATACAGTTTTAGACAAACCTTTACATGTGTACACTGAAGTCAGTCACAGAGTGCTGCAGGATTGTTTGTTATTAGGGGTCAAAGCAGTGTTTTTTGTTCTCAGTGGGCCTCACTCACACCCCTCTCTATCCTCTCTCCTGACATATCTTCAGTTGTTCCTATCCAAATAAAGGCAAAACTTAAAAAAAAAAAAAAAAGTCAGTTGACATCTGTATCTCCACAAGTCAAGTCAAGACATCAAGTGTTTGTCAGTACACTCGAGGACAGCAGACTGATGTGTGATTTTTTTCAGAATTGTATCTTCAACAGTTGAATGAATTTTTGTTGTTGTTGTGGCATCCCTCTCTCTGCTTTTCCTCTGCCTGGCTCAGCAGCCAGTGGGCCGAGCTGGAGGTGATGTCAGCAAAGTACCCGGACAGGTTCATTTAGGCCTCAGCCTGTTTGGACTCGTTCAGATCACCAGCAACATATTTGGGCCCACAACAAAGATAAATGAATATTAAAAGGTTTTTTAAAAATCAAGTCAAGTTATTTTTTTGTTTAAACCACAGGGAGCAACTGGAGAGGAGCAAAAGAGCCGCAGGTTGCAAACCCTGATCTAGTGGCCTAAGCACGTGCCCTGTAACCTTAAGGTCCTACTTGCCAGCACCAAAAAATTAGCAGGGGGCTACCTACCTACTACTCAGGCACATATGATACTCGTAGAGTGAAGCTTTAATATTAAAGTGAATCTTTTCACAAAAAATGATGGAGCCACCATTAAATCTTTGGCTCCCTTTAAAACCTGCTTGCAGGTCTTGTTATTCCTTGAAGCTGATGTTTTATTTTTCTCTTTAAGTGTGGATATTTTATTAATCAATATATTATTTGTATCACAGTTGTAATTCCATACATGTTTTAACTTTCCCATTTATGTGGTAGGTTGAATGTGTTATCTTACAGTTTTTTGTTTTGTTTTTTTTTTGTTTGTTTGTTTGTTTTTGTTTTTTTCATTTGCTTTGGTTCAATTCCCAAATGACAATTCAAAACTCTTCACAACCTCTAAACGTTTATTCATCTTTTGAGCGATCACATGCAAAATCATCAATTCAGTCATGAAAATCTGTCAGACAGTCGTACATATTCCATAAAATCTATGACATGTAATGTTTGTGATGTCACTAACATGACAAATGACCTCCCAGGTGACAGTAATGAATTACATGGATGCCATTTTGTGACACGTTTTAGTACAGTACGAGAAACACTTCCAGTGTTTACTGTCATGGTGAAAAAGCATCTAAACATTTTGACCGGTATGGCTCACACGGTGACACGGTTTTGATTTTGGGGGCATTGGTTTATTTAAAGAAACAAAAACTTGAAATGTTTTGGGTGAATTTTTTGTAACCATGTAACAGATTTCCTAGGAAACAGTAGTGACAATTGCTCTTAAAGTTTAGAGAATGTTAAGACTCTTTTTTTCTGAAAGAAAAAAAAGAACCAAAGCGATTGAGGAAAAACTATAATTGCTGAGCATCTGAAGTCATCCTGTAAAAAAATGTTGTTGTTTTTTCTGGATACCAAACTTGACAGCCAACGACAAGCAGCGATCGTTTGCTATTATTCCTTGAAGATGATGATGTTGTAGTTTCCTTTTACAGTGTGGATCTCATATTCATCAAGTTGTATCATAAGTGATTTCAAACATATTTTTTTCCTTCACAGTTAAATGTTTCATCCTACTTGTTGAACATTTAGTTAAGATCTGGTGATGGTAATCATATGTAAAATTATATTTTGTGTGACAATCTAACTTTCTTTAATTCTGAATAAACTGTTGAAAACATGGAATCGCCCTCTTCTTTTCACCCACGGATCTGTAGACTTAAATCTGATGTTATGTCTATGTTGCCCACTGCTACAGAGACCTGGGTTCATTTCCTGACAGTTAAATTATTTGCAGTTTTTTTTTTTTTTTTTCAAATCCTAACAGACTCACTTATGTTGTCTTCTAAACCTTTTGTTGTTCTGTTGCTTCTCAGGCTGAGTAGGTTACATTCAACAATGTAAAAATTATCTATTTCAAGTTAAAGTCCTACTTAAAATTCATCTTCTGTAAAAAATAAATAAATAAATAAATTCAATTTGCAGAGTTGAAAAGGAATAACAACATACACGTTTACCATTTTGGTTAAACTTGGCAAAAAATGTGGCTAAATAATGAACACATGTTCTACTCAATGAATTTTGATTCATTTTCATTTTTTAAAAAAATCTGTATGATGGAATAAGGGATACATAAGGTAAGTGGAAAAGCTAAGTATTGATAAATATTTCAATTATTAAACCTTTGCAGCACCTTTGACCCTAACACAGTCTAATTGCTTGAGCTCTACCAGTGAAAGTTTCTGAGGATTAAACATGTAATTCACCTGATATAGTGTTAAAAACATGAAAACTGTACTTTGAGTGAAAAGTCACCAAGAGGCAGGAATGACCCTGCAGCTGCCTCTCTATCAGAAGATTAAATAATACATGTCTGTGGTGCAGAAGTAAATCCTCCTTCAGCTAGCTGTCCTAGTATTACTGTAACTCACATAATATGAAGTGTTTTTCAATATATTTAACGAACTGATTGTCAAATTGATCAGAGTGAATATAGCACTTTAGTCAGAGTCGTCTATTTGCAGCTTTCACCACAGTTAGGAACCTTGCATCCTGTGATACAACGATAATTATTGTTTAATGTTTAATACGAGCTCGGGTTCTTCCAGATCAGACAACATGCAGTGTCACCTCTTCCTTTGGGAAATCCACAATAATTATCATCGTATCATCCTGTAAGCATGATGCAGGTGTGAATTATGTTGGACACTGCACTTTTGGAGGAAATGTGAAATGTGTTTTTGCACTGACCCATTTTACACAACAACAGCTTGGAGTGTTTTTTGTGTTCAAATTGAAAATACTGGTTTAATGGTTAATTCATTTAGAATAGGTTTTGTTTTTGTATGATCTGTGTTGCTTAACAGTTTTTTACTCATTTGCTTTGGCTCAATTCTCGAATGAGAATTCCATTTTTCAAAACATATTAAAACATTTCCTTTCAACATGCCAATAATTTAAATTCACATTATCAGGGTAGCTCATATTTTGTTCTTCTGAAATACAAACAGCATGTTGTCACCTTTAAATTAATTTCTATTGATTAATCAGAAAAGCTCATCTGAATAATTTCTGGAGTGGATATAACAATTTGTAATTTGTATTACAGTGACACAAATGACCACTTATAGGATGTCACTTACAGGCGGACTTTAAATGTGGTCTAAGACACATTTGCTTTAAGAATGCAGCCCAAATCACCTCAGAATGTGGTCTACAGGATCAGATCTCAAATACTTCCTCAAAGCGTTCAGAGCTGAGGAGCTCGTCACTCAGGATGCACGTTGATACAAGATCTGGTATTAATACAAGATAATAATAATGAAATATCATTACATCAGTATTAATGATGTGATGTATTGATATATTTACATCATGCTGCAACAACACATGGCTGAGCCTGTAAGTTGCTGCTGGCTCAGCTGTGGAGTCTCTGGTTCCAAACAGAAAAAAGTGAATACAGAGACAAGGAAATGAATTTGAAGCAGTAATAACACGCAGGAGATTTTGAGTATCAGGCATTATTTTCTTCTTATTAATCAAGTTGTCTGAGAAAACATGCTTAACTTCACAGTCACAGCGCCTCACAGGACACTGTTTTGATGTGTAAGTCTGTGTGTGATGGCTGCAGTCAGCTCTGTCAGCACAGATAAGCTCCACCTGTGGTTCCACCCCAAACCCGTGATTGGACTGTTTTCTGTCTTTTTTTTCCCCCCTTCTTCATTTTGGCATGGACAGATAACACAAAAGATTTAACTTCATTGCTCCTCCCTTTGAAAACTAATGACAGGTCCTTACATGTAATATGCTGCCTCTGCTGGTCAGCACTGAAATGATTTTTACTGTATGTATTCTGATTTGTTTTTAATTTGCTAAAATTGATGTCAAGAATGGAATTCATTAAGTTATTAAAGAAAAAAGTCTTAACAACTGGTGTTAATCTAATTACAACACAAATACATGCATACAAATATATATATTTATTCATTTGATAGTTTTTAATTTGAATCTTGCAAACCACACAATTCTGTCAATGTTTTCAGTCTCAAATAAGGCACTACAAGTGTAAATATTGTTCTGTCAGTGAAACCTGTGAAAAAAGACAGGACCACATGGTTTAACAGTTTATTTATTTTCAACAACAAAACTCTAAATATGTCATCATCACATTAATATGATTATAAATGATATAACCATCACCAGATCTTAACCACAACATCAGAAAATATTCCACAGTAAGTAAAACTGTTATACACGAGCAAACTAGGATACATTGGTGGATTTATTCTTGAGTTACATGGGATACAAACTTCAACCTAAAAAAAAAGAAAAAGAAGAACCACACAAAATATGAAAAATATAAAAATGATCACTGTAATCTGGCACCTCAGAATCTGATGTGACAAGGAGACAAAACAAATGTCTGAATTATTGAATTATTCATTTGCAAACATCCATAGTAATTCTGCACTACTTTACTCAAAATGAATTGTGGATATATTAAGCTGTAATTTCATTTATTTCTCCTTCGATTGTGATTCCTACATTTCCCAGTATGCCATTTCCCAGTATGCCCAAATCACCATGACAGCACACTGTGCTCATCACTAAACATGTTACTGTGGTCAGAGAGAGGGTTGTTAGGTTTGGATTTTTCTTTTAGCTGTTCCAGTGACATTTATAGAATTAAAATATAAATTAATTAACTTTCTAATTTATTGTCCTGTAAGATTGCTGCAACATCACCCCTTTAATACAGGCAGAGGAGGGAAGTAACCATGTACAAATACTTAGTTACTGTGCTTAAGTAGTTTTCAGGTACTTTACATGAGTATTTATTTTTCTGACAACTTTTTACTTTTACTCCCTCCAGTTTAACACAAATATCTGTACTCTCTAATCCTTAAGACTCATTTTCAAAACAGGCTTGTTTCTTTTGTTTTAATCCTTTTGAGGGGGATTATTGATTCTTTTTATTTTGCATCATTTCATGGTGCCTTCCCAACATCAAGACTGATTTCAACCTAAATGGATGAAACAACAACAGATAAAGATGATTCTTTGTTGTGTCAGTAAATATCACACCCGAGCATGACAGATGTAAAAGACGTAATGAGACGTAAACGATGTGAAAAATGTAACAAGTCAAAAACAACATAACAAAATGAAAACAATGTAAAAGACATAACAAGCTAAAACAAAGACATAATGAAATGTAATGAGACGTGACAAGACGAAAACATGTAACAAGATGAAAATGTTGACAATTATGTAACAAGACAAAGTATGTAGCGAGACATAAACGTCATAACAAGACATAAGGAGAAAATGACATAAAATATGTAGCAAGAAAAAAATGATGTAAAAAAACAACAAGATGAAAACAATGTAACAAGAAGAACAGAAGGGCAACTTTTTACTCTTACACTCTGAAGAAACATTTCATGGTCTATACTTTTTCACTTTTAGTTGAATAAATAAGTTGAATCTGCACTTCTACTTTCAGTCTTTGTTTACACAAATATGTGTACTTCTACTTGAGTAAATAATGTGTGTACTTTTGTCAACTCTGAATACAGGTGCAGCGAGCTGGAGAGCAAACAGTTTTGTGACTGCAGTGAAAATGTTGAAAGGCTTAAAACCATCAAATATTGACCACTATCTGTTTTTAAATACATTTTGACTTTGGGACTTGACAATGCTCTGGAGTTATTGGAAATGTTTGGATCACACTGTGTTACTGCTCTGTCAGTGACATAGTGTCACTAGCTTAAAAATAAATGTGACGTTTGTGGACGTAGTAGCTAAATCTGTCCATGTAAAAACTGTTATCTTAGTAACAGCAAGACTGACCTTCTAAAGCAGATTTGTGTTTATATGTGTGTTATTTTTTTTAGTTTGGGAAATTCCCCTATCTCTAGGAAACATTAACGTTAGCCCAAGTTGGCTGGCTGACTAGAAATCGTCTCTGTTGCTGGGTTGTTTCTGAGGGCCAGCCTACTTACTGGAGCAGTAAACTAGGTTTCATTACATAGTTAGGAGTTATAATGATGTGACAGATTAATTACTAGTTACTAGTCAGAGGCCTTGTGTTTCCGGGGAAATGGGGAAAAAATATGAGCAAAAAAAAATAGTTTTTGTTTTGTTTTGTTTTTAAAACGAATTGCCAACAATTCATCATATTCACACAGCGGCCATTTTCCTCCGACAAGTGGGAGGCTCAAATGTTGTACTGCTGTTCTTGGGTGTTGTAAACAGAGAATCTGACAAATTGTTATCATTTCATGGCTTCCTGGTTGATCAGGAACTTAAAAGACAATTGATAGTGAAAGTCTGGAGGGACATTGAGCCATATTTCAAGATAAAACAACAAATTTGATAACCCATTACTTACCATAGCTAACATTAGCTTTCAGCCACTACATGTTACGATGGGTAAGGTGTAAATTAATTCTAAAATATCAAATGCACATCTTGGACACATTTATTTGTGGAAGTAAAACACACTGGATGTAATCAAGCTTGCATTATAATGTAAGTGTTACGCCCCTCCCACTGTCTTGGAGGCTGGAGATCGGCTGACATGGGAGGGTCATCAGCTGATTGAGCTCACCTGGGCCTCTGGGCTTAAAAGCTGAGCACTTTGTTCACTCTTTCTCTCCCTCCCACCAGGGTGGCATCCACCTTGTGTTGTTTTTTGGTTTGTCTTATGATTTGTGTTAGCTTTAGGTTAATAAATTATTCTTGTTTTTACATTAAACCCTTGTGTGGACTCCCTTCTTGTCACTTACTTTGAGCCGGTTTGTGACAAATGGGGGTTCGTCCGGGATTTGAAACCTGTTTGGTAAGGAAAAAAATCCAGCCTGTGACAAATGAGGAACTGTTGATTAGTATGTTCATGACCAATTTGGTTCTAACCCTTGTGATCTGTTAATGCTAAATTCGAGTTTAACCACTTGTTGGAAGGCTAGATCGAAGAGTTGTTAATATTTAGCATTTTGGGAGTACCACACAAGGTTTTTTGTTTGTTCTGTTTAGACTGGTTATACTATAGTTGCTTTTGTGGAATTTGTTTTTGGTGGATGTTTGAAGGGAGCAGCATTAGGTCCAAATGTGTTTAAGTTGCAAACCCATTTAATTTCAAATAAGCACTGGTGCATGCAGTTGGTGACTATTTTGCCATCTCTATTTGTCAGAGTAATGTATCCCCTTGTAGGCTGAAGTGGTTGATCTCAATAGGAGACCAGCCAGTTTGTTGTTTTTGCATAGGGTGGCGGAGAACGTGGGTAAAGACAATGTCTTGGGAGCATTTCCCTGGTTTCTGGAGGGTCGCCAGTTCCCTGGCTGCCTTTTGGTTCTGGTGGAATTAGTGCATAAGTACCCCCCACAATTATCTGTCAGAAGACTAGGGTTGAGCTAGTTAGTGGAATTGGTTAGGGCTGGGGAGTCTGGCCTCTGTGGTGGCTTGTTTTCACCATTGCACACCATTTCACCAGTGTTGACATGATTGTTTGTTCCCTGGGTTTGTAGTCTCGTCATATGGTTACTGTGGTCAGATCAGTGCACTTTGTCTGGACTTGATGGTATGTCTGATTATCCACTTTGTTTCAGCCTGGCATGCCTTAAAATGGCTAGGCAGACATTAGCATTTGGTTTGGTAGGTTAGGGGCTTGAATGAGGGAGTGGTCATGTCATTTGTTAGTATTGCAAGTAGGTAGTTTGCCTGTTAGCTTTGGTAAAATAAGTGCTGTAGCTCAGCTGATTGAGCTCACCTGGGCCTCTGGGCTTAAAAGCTGAGCACTTTGTTCACTCTTTCTCTCCCTCCCACCAGGGTGGCATCCACCTTGTGTTGTTTTTTTGGTTTGTCTTATGATTTGTGTTAGCTTTAGGTTAATAAATTATTCTTGTTTTTACATTAAACCCTTGTGTGGACTCCCTTCTTGTCACTTACTTTGAGCCGGTTTGTGACATAAGCTATGTTTAATGTACACAAAAGTTTGTTTCAAGCACTTCAGCTGTGTGTTTATTGTGGCAGTAATGATGGTGGTAACGTTAGCTAGGAAATGGCTGAATTCCATCACTAGCTGTTGTCTAACGTAGCTAATAGGTTGTCAAATCTGTTGTTTTAGTCTGAAATATGGCCCAATGTTCTCAAAGATTTTTCACTGTCCATAGTCTTTTCAGTTACTGGTCAAGCAGGAAGCATTTAGATGATAACGATTTGTAAGATTTTGTACGTTTACTTGTAACCTAGAACATTTGAGCTTCCCACCCTGAGCGTGATGTCAGAGGAAAATGGCTGCTGTGTGAACATGCTGAATATGAATATGCTTTGATTATATCTTTTAGCTTGTGACCATTGTAGAACTGCAATGTTACACTTGAGGGTGAGCTTTAACGTTATTGTTAGCAGTTATGTGATGCTTACAGTCTGGACCACATCACTGTCATGCTAATAATGATGGTAAAGCACAGCCTCTCATGTAATATTGCTTAATTCAAGATCTAATGTAAGCTTGTTTAAGAGAAAAACACCAAGAAAACGTTTCAGAACTTAGAACAGATGAAATTAAACTTGTCAGTATCACTCTGTTTGTACCACTTGTGCTCTCCTCCTCTCTCCATGGCTCCAGACATGTTACAGTCATCATTCTCTACATCTGAGGCCCAGTACTTGTACCTGACCGTCTCATCACTGACCCAGAACCAGAACCCCAGAGTGCAGGTGTAGCGCAGTCCCCAGCCAGACAAAAGGAGTTGAGGCATTCTTGGCTTTGTCTTGGACCCACCTCTGGTCCTTAAGCTTAGTGATGGAGACCAGGTCCTTGTGATTGTGTCTGCAGTACTCCAAGGCCTCGTCCCAAGTCTTGTTTTGTTGGATCAGGATCACTTTATCTGTCATGGAGGACATTAAAACAAACACAGGATCATACAAGCAGCTTTGATCAGTTAGCCTCAGTCTTGTAGCATTAACACTATATAGATACATAGTAACTTTACATGTTTAAGACACTCTCAAAGGTTCTAGTTTCAAAATGTGTCAGGTGGAAAAATTAAAAAGTCAGCTGGAGATGAACTTCTCAGGTGACTCAAGAAGTTTAAGCATTAGCATTAGCTTACATTAGCTAGCTACACTGAAATCTGCTTGTGAGAGTCATCATTTTAGCTGACAAAATCCACAGTCGTCAGGTAGAAATGAGACGCTGCTTTTGTCGTCTTCTCTGTGGAATCAAAGACCTAGTTTTTAAAAAAAATCACAGCTGATTTTGATGTTTAACCTACAACCTTTATCACTATAACATGCAAAGGTGCAGTGCGAGAATGGAGCGCTTACAGATGTAGCAACAGTAACTAAGGAGTGTGTGGCTTAGCAAAGAGTAAATTAGGATATCTCACTACACTATTTCATCATAACATTGTGCCCTGAACTTTGACCCTCGTGCTCATATGAAATTTTGGAGTGAAAAGAGAGAGTATGTGATTTGAAAGGCAGCTCATGTCTCTGATGTGAACAGGGCTTAACAAAATGATTTAAGAAAGCAATTATTGTAAAAATGTAAAACAGGATAGGGACAGACTTCAGTGTTTTTAGAATAAATATACTGACCACTGACAGACATGCCTAAATGAATACAAGGATCAATCAATATATTCAGCTACTTATTCAGATTGAGTGCTATTTCTATGGAGCAAACTAGAAAACTCACCTTCATAGCAAAAGAAGTTTTTCTTCTCATCACAGCTGCCATTTTTCCATTTAACTGACTGACTGTCAGGTATGGTCATGGCACATCTCTTTTGCCTATCTGGTGGACAGCTCCAGTGATCCCAGTTCCTGAAAGAGAAGCTACTCCCATCTGACCACTTCCAGGTGTCTCTGAACAAGCCGATCCAAAATACACTTTGAGAACTGGTATTAGATATCTTTGTGATCAGTTCGTTGTCTTCCAACTGCTTTAGTCCACTGACTAGGTCAGTGTGCTTCTCTCTGCAGTACCTTTGAGCCTCTGGCCACTTCTTATCTTCTGTAATCAGAGGGAATTTGTTGAATGAGTTCCTTTCTGTGGAGTAAACACACAAACATGCAACATCTTATATGAGCAATATCTTTACAGGTAATATTTTCTTCTTTTTTTCTTCTTCTTAAAACTATTAAAAGAATGAACTAAATTGATTACAGTGCAGTTCAGAGATTTTACAAAAGCAAGATAAAATGTCTTTGAGTGAGTTTTGGTGAATCATTTAGTGTGGGAACATTTGGGGAAATAAATTTCTGTACTTTCTGGATGAGAGTTACATTAATGTCTGTATAGTAAATATAAAACCACAGGCAAACAAGGGAAACATCTAACCTAGCTCTGCTCAAAAGTAACAATATCCACCAACCATCACCTCTAAAATTCACCTATTAACACTTTATATCTCTTTCGTTTTCTGTTTTCTAACCATCTAATTTAGGATCTCATGTACATAATACTAAGCATATACTATAAAATGTATTAAAAATTAGATTTAATTCAAATTCAAAATATTGCCATTTAAGTTTTTGTACACTTTACCGTTTTGGGTTTGAATTGTTTGTGCTCGGAGATTTATTATGAAAATTACGTAATTAATTCCACAAACCACTCACAAAAAATTCATGTCAGTTACTACGTGAGGTTAACAAAACTTCTCTTCTCCCACTGCTGCAGCTGCTCTCTGAGTCTGAGCCAACTCAGCAACAGGAAACAGAAGGCGTTTTATCACTCTCAAACAGTGATTTAATCTGGCTGAAATCGATAGTGGTTTAAGTGTACGCTACATGTATAGATTATATAGATTATTTTGCTGTTAGACAGCCTTTACTGATGGGGAGCTGAAGCTGCATCTGTCAGTCACATGATCTCTCAGTCTCTGCACTGGCTTGGGGTTTGTATATCACCATGGTTACTTTATACCTTCTTCACACAAAGATACAAGGTTCAGATTTACAAGTAATGCTCGTATGACCTGGGAATCAATTCTGACCTTTACAAGTTCACAGTCAATATTTAACTTATTTTCATGTAAAAAGATATATCAACATGAAGTCAAATTGTTAGACATAATGACAACCAGAATGTACAAAGTAGGGTTATGGCCTCAAATTCTTACCATCGTAGCAGATAAAGTGATGTGTCTTTGTACAGCTGTCATCCTGCCATCTGTGATGTGGTTTCGTTATCTGTGCAAAGAGCTCGTCAGCAGTGTTATGTGGTTCTCCACTATCCCATTTTGTCTGATTTTCCATGAACTCCACCCCTGGCAGAGACCAGCGCCACGGCCTGGTTCCATCTGGTTCGCTGTACAGCCCGATCCAGGCTTCTTTGTCTTGATTCTTCTGACAGAGTTTCTTCATGTCATTCATGTCATACACTGTGGCCAGGTCTGTATACTTCTCTCTACAGTACGTCTGGGCCTCTGTCCAGTTCTTATTATCATCAACAAAGTGGTATCTGTAGAGTCGACACATGATGAGGACACACTGACCTAAAACCAGAGGAAATACTGCAATGATGGAGCAGAAGGGTGGCGACCATTTCAGAAAAAAAATTAAAAATTAATTAACAAAATCAGAGTACTCAGGACACACCATCTATGTATACCATCCTCTTCATTAAAATGAGACTCTGTGTTGAGTTATTTGGTAATTTTAACTTTTCTGTGACATTAGGAGAGCCAAACAGTTTTAAGCTGTCATGGTTTGTAGCCTTGCATTTGAGATCACATACAGTCTCAGCCCACTCATGAGGCACCAGCGATTTGTAAATGCCCCTTGGTGACTCGTACGGAGGTGCTTTGTAAATGTTCACGGCAGAACACGACGCACTGGGGCTTTTCAAGTGACTTCAATGTAAACCCACCTGCAGCTGTAAAAAATAACTGGTGGTGCTCACATAGTATAAAGAGTGAGAAGATGGCTCAAACAAACACAGGGCTTTCACCCAGAAGATCAGGGTTTGTGTCCCGAGTGAAACCAAAATTTATTAAACACTTTTGTCACGTGACTTAAATGCTGTGAGTTGCATCAGTGACACATGACTAACCAAGTACTCTTTGTGCTTAAACCTAACTAAATACTTTATTGAACCTAAACCTAATCAAGTACTCTTTATGCTTACACTTTACCAAATAGTTTTCGTGCCTGAGCCTATGCAAGTAGGTTTTTGTGTGCAAACCTGACCAAATACTTTTTTTTGTCCCTAAAACAAACCAAATGTTTTTTTCTGAAAAAAAGAGATGCTGTGGGCCAGTGACAAATCATCGGTCTGTGACAAGTTGAGAATGTGTTGACAGTCTTGGAAAGGACATTAACTCCTTATTTAGGATCTGACAGCTTTTTTAGATTACAGAAATGTGTCTAAAATTGTTAATCAGTTAAAGAAACAAATTTCATTTACAGTTTTGTTCTGTTTGTTTGCATACTGTGTAGCGTTGCTGCAGTTGAACTGGCACACTGATCCACTTACCCATCAGAATGAGCAGAAACAGACTCCACTGCATCTTTGCCCTGTTAGATGAACACAATGATTTTAACAGCGTGTCTGAATGTGAACAAATACAGCACATAAATAAAGTATATTGATGCTCTCACTCAAGGTTTGTGCCTCAGTCTAATAAGGAAGAGGACCAAAAGGGAAAATATGCAAATCATAATAAAATCAGATACACAGTGGCTCACTCATAAGAGAAACACGTGAACATTAGTAGTGTTACATAATGCCACAGCCCTGCAATGGATATTAAATTAAAGGGATAGTTCACCCAAAACTGAAAATTCAGTCACCGTCTACTCACCCTCATGACAGTTGAGGGATGCATTTAGTTCTTTAGTGCACAAAACAGTTTCCCAGGAAAACAGTGTTGCAGAATCTCCCAAACAATTTAAATGCATAGTGACCAGTTTTCAAATGTAAAAGAACAACAGAAAAAACATAAATAAATAAAAATAAAATGCCTCCATACTGCTTGTCTGGTGTAATCCAAGTCTTGTAACATCCCAACATGCCAAGTTTACTTGAAAGACATCATTTAGTCTAAATCTTCAATGCAGACATTAATTTTACAATTTGATTTTAAAATTCATTCATAAATGTGTTTATTAAATGTAAAATAAGAACATACAATTATTAATTAGCTTATTTATTATCCTTTTGTTATATTTATTACCTGTGCCATACATGATTTAAATTCTAATTTGATTAACATTATATAATGAGGTAACACTTTACAATACAAAGTGCACACAAAAGTGTGAGAGTAACTAAGGATCAAGTGAGGAATGAGTCAGAAAAAACCTGATAATTAATGAAGTGTTAATGAGTAATTCATGACTAGCTGTGTTTGAGGGCTATATAGTAGACAAGGATAAGTTATGTCAATAAATCATTAAGTAATGATCAGCTCAGAAATATCTGTGACATGCTCACCACTTTCTCCATGAGTCTGTCTTGATTAATGAACCAGCCACTGAGTGGTTCATTCATTCCCACTATCACATTCTTGTGTACCATATTGTAGTGTTACCCGTAAAGATATTATTATGATAATATTTAAATTATATCAGTTTTATCAGTCGACTATATCACATAGTATATATATTACACTGTAAATGTCTGTAATATTCACACGGCACACTTTAGCTCCACTTCTCTTCAAAACAGTTCACGACAAGTAATCTTAATTTACACAGAATCTGGCACAATGTTAACCAAAATTTAACCTTACAAAATAAGCTTCACAAAGGTAATATTTTGTGAAGGAATATCGTATGTCAATATATTGACATTAAAACATTCCACATCACTCCTACATCACTGGTATTATTCAACAGCATTTTTTTTAATAAACCACAAAATATTCTGCATCTTTCAAACAATGTTGGTATTATTCAACTTTAAAGCCAGTTTAGCTCCCAGTCATTTGTGAAGCAATGCTATATTTTGCATCCTTCATCCCTTCCCCAACTATTCATACTCCTATAAATGTCTGTCTATATAAATTAAAGCCAGAAATTAACTTTAGAGTCACCTTTTCAACAGATCTTAAAATATTCAACATCATGCAAACATTTTGGGTGTTATTCAATTTTTCGAGCCAACAATTCAGTTTACATCAGCTTTTCAGCAGCCCTTTATATATTCCACGTCATCACTACTTTATTGATATCGTTTAACTTTTAATGCCAGCAATGTTTGGTCCGAGCTTTTCAGCATCCAGCATTCACACACCCACAGTTTCTCCAAAAATAGCCATCTCTAGGTAATTTAAAATCTGGCTCAATGTTAATAAAAACTGATGTTACATAATAAACTCCATAAAGGATTTGCTGAACTAATATTGTACTGGAATAGACTGACAAGCAAATTTATTAAAAAAACTTGTTTTAAATAATCTGATACCATTAAATTCATAAAAACACTTTACTGTTTTTTTAATAATACAGTCTTAACTTACATGTTCTGCTTCCTGCTCTCCTCAGCTCCACTCTGCTTCAACGTTTCTCCCTTCTGTGCTGGTGAACAATACACAACACAATATTAATCCTGTTTACATGTTGTGGTTTGCACACTGACGTCAGAATTTTCATATAGAATTATCAAGACCTCAGATCTCTGATCTTGGCCTCCAACCTTTACCATCACTCCCAGGATAAAAATAACAGACTATTATTGAGTCAATTCATTTAATTTTGAAGAAGACAAGCATCACAGTATTAAACAGACAAAATATAATAATATAATAATAGACTCAAAAGGCAGCCTGTACAAATGATGGAGATTAATAAAGTTTGAAAGAATATAGCCAGGAGGAGTTAGGATTAGTGTCTTGCCATCACAGGCTATGTGAACAGTCACATCAGTTTATAGTGAAATGGTCATGCAACTATAAAACAATGTACTGTAAAAACAAAACATTAAGGCTGTGTTGCACCAACAAGGATTTATTTTTAAACCAGATTAAATCATGGTTTAACTTTAAAGCATGCTGCACTAAACTTTAAATCAAGCTTTAATTTGAGAGATATTACATTTAAACCTCTCTTTAAACTGTTTTTTTTTACTCTAAACCTTGATTAAATTTAATTCTGTTCCACCAAAACACAAAAGTCCGATGTTTGATGTTGAATTTTAAACTTCCAGGTTTAACTTTTAAAGTGGCTGCCTCTTTTAAAATAATCAGGCTTCTTAAAGAACTGAGAGGGGACAAATTCTGCCTAAATGAGTTTTATGGTGCGTCCCTTCTTTCTTTCACAGTTAAAAATTTGGCCGACAAGTTTTTATTAAAGGAGCATAAATGAGAGCTTCTCTGCTGAGTAGAGCTGAGTATCATTTAAAAAATTATGATACCAGTAACAATATCAGTTCCCTTAAACCCTTAAAGTGATACAGATACAAACATTTGATACCTTTTTTCAAATATTGTTCTTTATGAAGAACGTGATTGGCTGTGAGCAGAATCATATAAATATTTAATACAGTCTTAACTTACTTGTTCTGCTTCCTGCCCTCCTCAGCTTCACTCTGCTTCGAGGTCTCTCCCTTCTGTGCTGGTGAACAATACACAACACAATATTAAAGTGAAAATTGTCAATGACATCAGGTCAAACATGGACACAAAAACACCGTCAGTGCTCTTAGATTTGAGTGCAGCGTTTGACACAGGAGATCATACCATTCTTTTAAACCACTTGGAAATGTCATCAGGAGGAACTGCATCAACTTTCACAGCTATGCAGATGACACACATCTTTACTTTGCTGTGTCTCCTGATGACACAAGACCACTTGATGTCCTTTTTAACTGTATTTCAGACATTAAATCTTGGATGGCAGAGAACTTTCTACAGCTCAACCAGGACAAAACTCAGGTTTTAGTTATTGGCACAGAGACCAGAGAGAGAAACTGGCTAGCAAACTACAAGCCGTCTCTTTTAGCCCATGTCAACAAGTCAAAAATCTCAGTGTAACATTTGATGCAGAACTGAATTTTGAGGCATTTTATCATTTAAAGAACATTGCCAAAGTACGCCAGTTTCTCTCTCAAGCCAATGCAAAGACACTTATTCATGGTTTCATTACCTGCAGGATTGATTACTGCAATGCTCTTCTTTCTGGTCTCCCTAAAAAGAATATTTTCCAACTACAAAACTCAGCCGCTCGAATGCTGACAAAGACCAGAAAGAGAGCTCATATTACACCGATTTTAAAGTCTCTGCATTGGCTTCCTGTGCATTTTAGAATTGATTTTAAAATTCTTTTATTGGTTTGTAAAGCTCTTAATGGTTTTGCTCCTTCTTATTTATCTAACTTGCTTTTACCATATGAACCCAGCAGAGCCCTCAGGTCTTCTGGAAGTGGCCTTTTAACGGTTAGAACCAAAACATACAGTGAGGCATCTTTTTATTACTATGGCCCCCATTTATGGAATAGCCTGCCTGAAGATCTGAGGGCGACATGTAATATTAATACTTTTAAAAGCAAACTTAAGACCCACCTTTTTAGTCTGGCCTTTAACTAAACTTTTAATTTAATCCATTTTAGGTGGGTAGCAAAAGTATTGAATACAGGTATGATTTCTCTGAACAAGTTCTGATACTACTTGGTGCTGAGGTATTTCAATTGATACCTTAAAGATATTGAGTTCCAATACCCACTGCTGAGCCATCATGAGAAAGCTAACTAAACTAACTAACTCTTTAGCTAGCCAGCAAACAATGTAACCTTTAATGTTTTAGCTTGCTAGCAAACAAAGTAATCTTTTCTGGTAACAGTTTAAGGGTGAGCGTAAGGCTGCCATTATACCATCATAACTATGTCACAACACCTGTCATTAACATGAAGGAGTCATGTCATTCATGACTAACTGAGCTAACAAGCTAACACAAATTACAGATAACAGCAGACAGTAGTTAGTCTAATTTAGCAACAAGTAAACTAGCTAACAGCTATCTGCCCATCAGGTAACTCTGTGAGCTAAATCACCTTGTAAATGTCATAAAACTGGCCTTATAACATTTAATGACATTTTAATGGCAGGTCGAAATGTTACCACTTTACTTGAGGTCCGGGGAATTATTTCACCATTATTAAAGCATTCAGTGTGGTAAAACTTAATGCTATCTTTATGACAAGTCCAAAATGTGCTTCTTTAACGGCTCTAATGGCTCTCTCTCCCTACTGGAAGGCTGGTGCCTTTCAGGTACCTGCTGGTTTTGTTCAGTTTGATTATGTTTATTTTAGCCTTGGTTTCCTTCTACACATAGCTTATGTTAGTACACACATCCACAGCACCCAACACACTCACCACACTGCTGATTTCCTACTTAACCACTGGTTTCCTGATGTTGCTTTATCTTTAATAAACCAATCATTTGTTTAAAAGCTGTTACTGTGTGGACGTCCCTTCTTTGTTATGCTCTCCAACGAGCTGGGCATAACACCACACTGTAATGATCATCGTGCAGCTCTGGGAAGAAGACTGTGAGAAACTAACTTGACACGTCAGATGGTTTGTTACACAGAACCATCTGGGTAGTCGTCCTTAAAAAACGTTTGGAAAAGGACAGGCACTTTGAAAAAATTCAGTTGGTGATTGGATGAACCAACCTAATGTCAACCAATGAGATCAAACTCTTGAGGAGAAGATGGAAAACATCTTTTCTATTGAATATAGCCTTGAGTGTTGCTCTTTGCTCTTCTTCAATAAAGAAATACTCTCCAATTCTGATATAAGTGATGCTATCACAGTATCTATGCCAACCTCTTCAGGAGCTGCTTTGTTTGAGACAAGTCACTTCCATGGACTTGACATGCCCAAAAAACAGCAACACAAAAGTCAAATTTTGCACTGAGCTGATAAAATAGATTATAAATCACAAAATTTGTCAACCTCATTAGGATGCATCATCTGGAACCATGGTACCATGGGTACCAAATTTGATGCTAAATCTTCAAGTAGATGTTGAGAGTCTATTTTGTGCCCCTTCCAGTGTACCACCATAAGGGGCAAGAGACAAATTACTTTTCGATTCTGTTTGAATTGTACCACAAATCACACATATGATGTTTGGCAAAAGTTCAAGACAGCTGCACTTTGTTGTAAAACTGCTGAAGTATCAGACTGTGAAAAAATGTAAAGACTACACAACCAGAAGTCATGAGAGTGATGTCATGATTTTCTCCCTCCAAAAGCTAACATTACCCACTGAAGCTACGATGCCTGTGTGTTTTTGTACCACAACAGCAACAGGTCTTACTTGTCCTTTCTCTTCACAGCTGATAAAAGGATCAGGAGTCACTGGATAAAACACTTCAGGTAAGATAATGTTACAAGGGAAATTGGTGTTGGTGACATATATTGTGCAAGACGAGACTGTAGTTCACTTAGCAGCTTCACACAAAACTAAACTGAACTACGACAAATTAAAAAAAAACAAACTGAGACTTTTTTTGACTTGTAAAATTATGTCGTAAATTATGACCCTAAATAATCGATTATTTTTTGTTAATTTTGTGGCACAGTCCTAAATGGAATCAAAAAATAACCACCATAGACAGGCATTCATATATTTTCCAAATTAAGTTCAAGTCTCTGAATACCCAGAATGTTGTTCACCGCAGATTGGAATTCCTCATCCATTCAAACAATATGCATGTTTTAGCATGTGTCCAAAAGAATAAGTACAATTGCGAACAAATTTGCACAATAACCACTTACACATGGTTCGCTATCAAAACTGATAAGTTGATTCTCAGTTAAACTGTTGTTAAGACCCTGTGGGTCATTTGTAAATTTGTGCGTCATTTTGCTGCAGTTTCCTCTCTCCCCTCTGTGTGTGAGTGTGTATGTGAGCATTGTCTCTCTCTATTGAGGAGTGATTGACATTGTGAACAGGTGGTGCCCTGCGATTGGCTCATCCCAGTCATGGGAGTGGTCAGGGGGAAGGCCCCAGCCCACTTGAATATCCAGCTGGCAGCACTCTGTCTCCCTTCAGCCTGCCCGAACCAAGAAAGTGCCAGCTCTTTGTTGTAGTTTGTGTAGACATGTGTGAGTAGAGAAGCAGACCTCCCAGGTATTTTGTTGTACTCTGCAAATTTTGGTAGAACTGTTGAGATTTCTGGTAGAGTAAATTACAACTTGTATCTTGTAATTATTCCTAAATAGTAGCAGTCAGTAGAAGGAAGAAGCCTTTTTACTTTGAATCACCCTTTTCTCCTGTTTTTGTCTGCTTTATTTATCTTTTGTTTTGTTATAGGAAAGTTGGGGTTAATTTAGAAGGTTTTGTTTGTTGTTTTGGCATTGTTTCTCCCTCTGAGCAAAATAATAACTGTTATTTTGTGTAGTGGGGGGTAAACTCAGTTTATAACCTCTTGGAAACGAGGCTGAGTGTTTACCCATCTATTTTCAGATCAACTGTCTCAATCAATGAGGGGAAAAAGGTGGGTAAACCCACTACACGGGGTAAACTACAGTTTACCCACCTCTGCATTTACCACTACACCCCTGCCCGTAACACATTGCCACAAAAATAAACTTACTGCATATGGGCACATCTTTTTTCTGTGTACTACCACATTGTATTATCGACCTTTATTAACTTTAGTAAACTTTGACCCTCTGTTGAACAGGTGAACACTTTGAGCAGTACGGCTCACACAGTGACAAAACAACTTCTCATTTTGTGGCATTGGCCAGTTTACTGACACGAAAATTAGGTTTCGAAACATTAATGAAATGTTTTGGGTGAAGTTACTACCTTTGGCAAAAATGCAGTATGGCTGTGATGTTCCATTAAACAGCTGTGGCAATTGAAAAATGAGCCAAAACAATAAAGAAAAAACTGTAAAAGTTTTGAAATACTGGCCACAGATGTAACTTTAAACTCTGTTGTATTACAAAACTTCCTCTACTGCCATATGAAAAAAAATCCCATTGCCATCTGTATTTCAATATGCACTGTTACTGTAAGTCTGGTTTGACTATGGTTTGCATATTTCCTACCAGCCTATATTTATCTTCCTTATTGGACTAAACTTTGTATACTGGAGGAGGTGCAGCAGGTTGTTTTTCGTACATACACAAACAGTCCAGAGACAAGGTGTTAGAATCATCGTGTTTGTTTTATAGGACGCTAAAATATCAGTTTCATCCAACAGAGCAAAGATGCAGTGGGGTCTCTTTCTAATCATTCTGATGGGTAAGTGGATCATCTTACCAGCTCTACAGCAACATTACTGATGCCAGTTTTTGGCTAAAATTACTACAGTTTAATACAGAGTCATAAAACTGTTTGGCAACTCAGAGCACTATGTAGGTGATTTTGATTCTTGCTATCAGGACCAATACTGAACAATTTTTTTTGTTGTTATTGTTTTTAGGACAGCTGTCCTTCTTCACTTGTGATGACGGTGAGTTTTAAAGTCTGTCTACTTCTATCAGAACAGCACTGCAATCAGTCGGCATATCTATCTGAATTTACAGTATTTACATTTGTAGTTGTTTTTGTATTACAAAGAGTATTTCACATCTGGATTCTGTCTGTATTCTTATATAAGTAAATGAATATTTACAGCTTTTCTCCATCGTTTTGGCTCACCTCTCAAAACAGTCTTAACTTTCTCTAAACTGTAAGTGCAATTGTCACAACTGTTTCATGGGACATCAAAACTCTGTTGCATGTTTGCAAAAGGTACAGCTCACCGGAAATATTGCATTCATATTTCAAAACCTAGTTTTTGTGTCAGCAGGTTGGCCTATGACACCAAACTGAAAAGTTGTTTTGTCCACACTGGTCAAAATGTTTAGATGTTCATGACAGCCAAACCTGGAAATGTTGCTTATACACAAATCTCTTTTTTGTTTTACTTTTTTGTTGAAACTGACTGCTTACTTATAGTTTGAAAGTCTAAAGTCAAAGTTTGACTTGTGTGATACACAGCAGCGTTCAGCTAGTAAAGAATGTAGGTTTTGTCTATAAATGCTGTTGTGCAGAGTTTTTTAGGCTCAAATTTCAGTTTGTAATACACAGAAAAATGATACATGACAGACACATTTCAACCTACCTTCATACACATTTGTACTGTAAATTTATATGTGTAGCAATGTGTTACATGCAGGGTGTGGTGGCAAATACAGAGGTGGTATACCTCCCTCCTTACTCCTCATTGATTTATACAGTTGATCTGAAAATAGATGAATAAACTCTAGCCTCATTTCCAAAAGGTGACAAACTGAGTTTGGGTTTATATGTAGGTAATATGCTTCAATCATTACTTAGCTAGTTACATCTGATAGCTAGCTAATCTACATCCATAGTTATCTAACTAGTTACAACTAATTACTCATGGTAGCAAAATGCTAGCTAATGAGCTAAATAATCTACTGTTATTGAGCCATTTCGCTAGCATTTTGCCGACATTAACTATCACTTCCACCATTTTTGCTCTGTGCTCAGTTGAACAAGATTGGTACCCGGTGGAACCTCAGGCAACTTTCTCCATTTTCTCTATTTAGATATGCTAGGTGATAGGATCATCTATGTTGAAAGGACAACAAATTTTTGAATAAGGTTAGAAGATTAGAAGATAGAAGATTGCTGGGGGACCTGTGAAAAACAACATATAGTCTTAATGTTAGCAAACAGTATTAAACTCTCTACATCAATCATTAGCTAGCAAGTTACATCTGCTAGCCAAAGTTAACAAAATGTTAGCTAGCTAGATAATCTATATTAATCGTTATCTAGCTAGTTAGATATCGTTTTGCCAACATTAGCCAACTTAAGATGTGACTATATGTCACTTCTACATGTCACCCGGCAACATCTTTTAAACATCTGCGAAATTTGTTTTTCTATTCAAGACAAGCTAAACACATAACATATCTAAATACAGGAAAGGTCAAGCTGACTAAAGTTCTGCCAAGTATAAGGCTTGATCAACTGTTATTGGAGTCCACAATGAGAACATACAGGACATACAAAGAGTCAGCAAAGATGCTGTTATGATCTGCTGTGTTTCTCTTCCATGACAGATCATATGATCCTGATCACTGAAGACATGACCTGGGAGAAGGCCCTGAATTACTGCAGACAGCAATACTTTGACCTGGTCTCCATCACTGGCCAAGAACAACAGAACAGGGTTCAAGAGGAGGCCAAGAACGCCTTATCTGATTTTGTCTGGCTGGGACTGCGCTACAGCTGCGCACTGGACTTGTGGTTCTGGGTCAATGACAAGAAGGTCTGCTATGATAACTGGGCCTCAGAGAACAACCCTCAGCGGTGTGACTGGGCCGTAGCCATGGAAAAAAATGGAGACCATAAATGGGTCAAAAAAGCTGATAATGAGCGGTTTAATTTCATCTGCACTTCAGGCACTTCAGGTTCAAATTAACCATAAGCACCTTATATTTCTGGTGTTTATTTCTTGACTGCAACAAGCTTATACTATACAATCCTAAAAGGGGCTACATAAACTTCTCCGAAAGGGTGGATTTTTTTTTAATTCTTTGAATTTTTTATATCCTGTTGTGTGTTCATGAGAGAATAAGAATAAAAACACAAATCTATACCGTTTTACTTAACTCAACTGGTTAGGACCTGGTGATGGTTATGATATGTAAACCCATATTTTTTGTAATTATCACATTTTTAGAGTTTTATTCAAAGTGATAACTGCTTTTCTCTAAAGCTAAATAAACAGTTAAACCATGATGCCGGCTTCTCTTTCACTCTCTTGATTAAGAGCTGACATTTACATGGGTGGTGCTTCATTTAACAGTGAAAAACACAGACTAACATGAAAGATGATTTAAGATTGAGCTTATTTAGTGTTATTTAGTCACATTCATGAGAGTAAAAATAATAATTCTCAATTCTTCCATTCTGAGCATTACACGTTTCTACACAGAAACATTCATTCTAGGTTATGTTGCACAATTTTTGTCTTTGTTTACTTCATATTTGACTATGATTTGCATATTTCCTGCCATCCTATATCCTTGTTGTGTGCTGCAGGTTTGTTACCTGCACAAACTGTCCAGAGACAAGCAGCTAAACTCATCCTATTTGGTTTTGGTACACTGAAATAGAACTGTCATTTCACAGAGCAAAATATATGTTTTATTTTAATCCCAATGGAAATTCTTATGAGAGTACTTAAAAATTACAGTAACATGAGAATAACAGTAGAGTATTAAATATACAATGATAAATAAAATATTAACCAGTGCCAAATAAAGTAACAATAGATAAATTGTTTAAATATCTTGATAGAATTTTAAAAAAGAAGCATATGTACCCTAACATCTTTTCTACATAGTGATTTTAAGTGTTTTTCCCCCATGGGTTTCATTCTTATATGCAACTAAATAATGAGGACATGAGTTTGTAATCAGCTTTTTTAAGATATGATGGGCAGCTCGTCAAAATGATTGAAACCTATGATTGAAACAAGTTATACGAGTCAATGGGAATCGATGTTGGTGGAGTCATACCTATCAGTGCCCTTCAATCAGCTGTCCTGGCTGCCTGCTGCCACTGAAACAGGGCTGATTTGCCCATGATGGTCATGAATGCATTCATATTTTCTAAACATTTTCTGGGAAGCTTCCTGGAGAGAACTAGTAACTTGATGATAATTACAGGGGTTTCAGTTGATAAGGTTAATATAAGTAAATCACATTACATATATTGTAAAGTTTACTGTTCATATTTGGTGAATTGTGTCCTTGTGCCTACTTAAGGCAAGGCAAGTTTATTTGTATAGCACATTTCAGCAACAAGGCAATTCAAGGTGCTTCACACAGAACATTGAAATACAACAACAGGGGAAAAAGAAACACATTTAAAACATTATAAAAGAAGCATGTAAAAGGTGATTAAAAACAGCAAATAAGAAAAACACACACATATTAAAATACGAGTTACAGTGTAGAGTTTCGAAGGAAAATATAAAATTTAAAAAGTAAAAAGCCTTTTAATCAAAGGCAGCAGTGAACAGGTGAGTCTTTAACCTTGACTTAAAAGAACTCAGACTCTCAGCAGACCTGATATTTTCTGGTAGGTTGTTCCAGATGTACGGAGCATAGAAACTGAACGCTGATTCTCCATGTTTAGTTCTGACTTTTGGAACACAGAGCAGACCTGCACCAGACGACCTGAGTGGTCTGGATAGTTCATACTGGACTAGAAGCTCTCTGATGTATTTTGGGCCTAAACCATTCAGTGCTTTATATGCTAGCAAGAGAATTTTAAAGTCTATTCTCTGAGAGACAGGGAGCCAGTGTAGAGACCTCAGAACTGGAGTGATGTGGTCCACTCTCTTTGTCTTAGTGAGGACTCGAGCAGCAGCGTTCTGGATCAGCTGCAGTTGTCTGATTGACTTTTTAGGCAGACCAGAGAAGATACTGTTACAGTAGTCAACTCGACTAAAGATAAATGCATGGACAAGTTTTTCAAGGTCCTGCTGCAACATCAGTCCCTTAATCCTAGAAATATTCTTGAGGTGATAGTAAGCTGACTTTGTAATTGTTTGTATGTGGTTTTTAAAATTCAGGTCTGAATCCATGACAACACCCAGATTCCTGGCCTGGTCTGAGGTTTTTAACTGAAGTGACTGGAGCTGCATGCTGATTTTAAGACGTGCCTCCTTGGGTCCAAAAACAAGTACCTCAGTTTTTTCTCTGTTTAACTGAAGAAAATTATGGCACATCCATTCAGATATTTGCTCCATGCATTTACCCAGTGCTTGTATGGGGCTATGGTCACCTGGGGACATTGAAATGTAGAGGCTGTGTGTCATATCTGCATAGTTATGGTAATCTATTTTGTTTTTTTTGACACAAAATAATCCCTGCCCTTTAAGTAGGATGCACACCAATCAAGAACTGTGCCAGATAGTCCCACCCAATTTTCTAGTCGATCAAGTAATATATCATGGTCGACTGTGTCGAATGCAGCACTGAGGTCCAATAACACTAAATACTAATACTTACTTAAATGTAATACTTTTACTGTATTATTTAATTTAAATATATTTGATAATAATATATCAGCAGCCATCAAGAGTTTTAATTAAGAATATCTGCTGAGAAGGACATTTCACAGGTGAAAAATAAACTTTTCATTCCTCTTTAGGGGACAAACTATGTAGTTATTGGATAGCGCAATTATATGTGCAATAAGCTGCTGGTCAGTATCTGCCTTGCTTTTTTTATCCATCTAGCTTTAGTAATTAATTTAGTGGAAGTTTACCAGCTGAACATAGTCTCTATTTTAACTTTATTCAGCATTAAGTTACGCAATTCTCTCTAGAGCTCTTCATAGGAAATGATTCAGAAATTAAAGACCAATCAAACACAGTTACTTCAATCAGAACGGTGATACTAAATCAATAATCAGTCCAAATAAGACTGATTATCATGCTGCCAGAGGAAGAGGAGAAGAGAGGGCTTATATGCTGCAGAGACCCAAAGAGAAGTTGCTGAATCTAGGTTATAATGCAGAAAGAGAGGCAGTAATTCAAGAGTGGCACAGGTCACCCCTGAAACCTGATTAGCTACCATGTGCCCTGTCAGAGGCGAGACTTTCACTGAAGCCATTCGTTTGATGAGTAAACCTGAATTTCATTAGTAAAATGTTTTAAAACTTTAAGTGTTTGCCAGCTAACACAAGAACAGACAAATTAAACTGTTTTGAATGTCCAGGATGGTTGACAACCTTTTCCTGTGATGCGAAAGGCAGCTATTTGAACTTTGTATTGTCGTACTGGAAATAGTTTACTGTCAGTCTTTTGAAAGTGTGTAGTTCTCTGCTGTATAATTTTCATGGTACAATGTCTTTTTGTGGACTTGGAACTATGGAGGACTCATTTGTGAGCACCACTTGTGATTCATAAGTCTATTTATATTGTCAATAAAATCTTAAACACAGGAATGTGAGTGTAAGATTCTGTAATATTACCCTCCTCCCTCCAGGAAGTTGCGATTGCAACATTTCTCCAAAAATTCAACCAATCCCTGTGAATTCTGTGCAACCTTGCAATTTTGCAACTTCTCTGCAAATTTGAACAATCATTGTTGCTTCCTGTGAGTTCTCCCGATCATAGCAGCCCCACCCACGCTGATTCAATGGTTTGTTTTTTATTCATTATTTTTTGCAATTTATTTTATTTTATCATGGGTACTAAAATGAACATTAAGCCCCAAAATGGTTTTGCTTTTTTTTTTTTGAATACTGCCAGTTGCACTTAAATATTGATTAAACAAATAAAGCAGATTTTATTAGAAGTTTTTGTAATCCTTAGCCTTTTTGTTAAGGTTACTTAGAACACTCAGAACAGAGTGTGAGTTTTTTTTTTCCCTGGAACAAGTTGCCTTTGATTTTAATGAATTATACAAAAAACAGCTTCTTTTGCAATTTTCACTTGCTCCCTTAATTTAATTACAAAAAAGGCCTAAATAAATTGCAACATGCCTCACAATTTTTTAGAAAAAGTGCCATGAAATCAGATATTTTAGGCTGCAACAATACCAAAACAGCCCGCAAAATCCTGGAGGGACTAATATTAGTAACTGAAGTAGATATGAGAGGATCTTAGCGGTATACACCTCAAACTCCTTCAAACTTTATTCCACACTTACATGATAATCCACTCAATATGTACTCACCTCTATGCCAATGTGAGGATGGGTGAAGATCTTCAGTTCACAAAACAATCCTGGAGTTTCAGCAGAAAACAGGGTTGTAGCTAATGGCAGTGAATGGAGACCAAATATAAATGTAAAAAAAAAAAAAACACAAAACAAACACAAAATGTCTCCATCCTGCTCGTGTGGTGTAATCCAAGTGTCCGCGAGCTGTGACATTCAAATTTAACCACAAACGATGCCATTTACACCATGTTTTTAGCCGAAATGTCAACTGTAGCATGTAGCAGGTAGCATGTAAACATGGCATTGATCTCGCGATATTTTCACACGTGCATCCATTAAGAGATATTCAAAGTCTCGCGATACATCAACGCCATGTTTACATGCTACCTGGGAGGCTACAGTTGACATTTCGGCTAAAAACATGGTGTAAATGGCGTCTTTTGTAGTTAAATTTTAATGTCATGGCTCACGGACACTTGGATTACACCACACGAGCAGGATGGAGACATTTTGTGTTTGTTTTGTGTTCTTTTTTTTTACATTTACATTTGGTCTCCAATCACTGCCATTAGCTGCAGCCCTGTTTTCTGCTGAAACTCCAGGATTGTTTTGTGAACTGAAGATCTTCACCCATCCTCACATCGGCATAGAGGTGAGTACATATTGAGTGGACTATTATTCTGCGGTGGAATATAGCTTTAATTTTATCCTATTCTGCTCTGAATTTAATCACATGTTGTATGTCTGTGTAGCATGGAGGAATTACAACTGCTTCATTGTGCACTCCTGTGTTGTGTAATGATAATAAATTACCTTGATAAGATACAAGAGAGCAGCAGGAGAGTGAGAGGTGTCAGTTACACACAGCTGTATACATGCACACACAGTCCTGAGACGAGGTCACCTGTACAGGTTAACCCCTGGCTGCACAGGTCACTTAGTTAGTTGACATAAATTGAATATTGTCCCCTGAAAAAGTAGATAGCTGTTTTGAGTAAGACTTTTTCTTTTGACTTGTCCGACAGTCAAGAGTGAAGTGAGACCAAAACAATTTGCTATTAAATTTTTAACATAGAAAAGAAACATGAGCAGGAGAGAAAATAATTTCTCTCTCAAATTTCATTAATCGCCACTATTTTTTACAGGCTCCATTTCGCGTGATGTGCTTTTTATATCTGCGGCGTGTTTTTCATCTCATTAGCATACATCTGTCCACGAAGTTATGCTCGTCAACAATGGACAGTGTCCTGGCAGTGATAAACATCATGATATTTTAATATAATTTTCAAATGTGGCAAACAGAGCGTGCAAACAGGAACATTATAATGTTGTGTCACACACGGGAGAGACATCAGACCAGAGTGAGGCTGAAGAGAGCAGGAAGCCGAAGAGGTGAGTTCAGACCGTACCATGTAAAGTCAGTCTCAAAGTGTTTTTTTGTTTTGTTTTTTTTAATTAATTTAATGCATTGATGTTTCTTATTATGTGATGTTCAGTATTGTACATAGACTCAGTAACACTTGTCAATATAGTATAATATTCATTTGTGAAGCTTTCTGTTTGGGAATTTTCCAATTTTATGTATCAAACAAAGGCTTGGAGTCATTGAGAGGCCTGCACTAACTTTTAACAGACTGTCTTTCTTTTGGACAGTAGATGCAGCTGTCTTCTCCTTTCAGATAAACAAGGGAATAATCTGATAGTGTTTGTATGGTGGCTGGAAGGTCGGAGAGGTGTTTGTCTTGTTTCTCTGAATGGAATAGATGTAACTTTAACCTGGTTTGGATAACACTGACCCTGAGCTAATGGGAGCAAAGGGTGCTGAGCTATGGTCTGAACAACATATCCTCCAAATCATACGCCCAGGCTCGCTCCAACATATCCTCCAAATCATACGCCCAGATAGGTCTACGTGGACATACGACCCAGTAGAGCGTTTCTGGTCGCGTTTCTGGTCGTTTTCTGTTGGAGAAACAGGTTGCATTAAGAAAAGCAAAAGTCAATAGAACAGTGGTGTGGCGCATCAGGGAGGGCGCCTGCCCCCAGAACAGGAGACCCCAGTATGAACCCTGGCAAGGCCAAGCCTGATGGTGCTTCTATTTTTGGGGGTTAGGGTTAGGGTAAACGTACGCATAGGTCGTATAAAGCTGCTTTCAAAAACGACCTCTCTGGTCGTTTTCTGTTGGAGGACAGGCTCTCAATGCTATGGGTGTACTGGTTATTCCCTCATTGTCCTTGGCAAAGTATTATTAAACCAGTTTCAGCGTAAGACACATTGGACTCCTGTGTACGTTCTCCTTTTGATGTGTGGGCAAAAGGATAAAATCCACGGCACTTTCTAGGTGACGTGAAGTTTTTGTTGTCACTTTGCCAGAGAGATGTTTTAAATTAATTAACAAACTAATATTTTCATTGAAACTGTAATTCTACAAATGTAATAAGGAGCCTGGAGTGTGCCTGATAAATAATTAGACATTTACATTTTTTTTATAAGGAATTTATACATTAAAGAATCAAATTTGAATTTAAATTATATATGGCACTCAAAGTAACAAGATCATTAAATTTGCCAATTAATAATTCTATTTCCTTATTTTATGTTATTGCATTTTATGTTCAAAGTGTAACTACCCTCAGGTCTGAGCTTAACTCTGGGGCAGGGAGGGGTTGAGGAGGCTTGCAGGGTGGAGAGGGAGGGCGGATGTGTGGAGCAGGAGTTGTTCAGTGAGGCGGGCCGGTAACATTCTTTTTTTTTTTCTATTAATTTGATGACGCAAACAAGTCCCAAGCAGCCGACTCTATGAGAGCACTCACTTTTCCTGTTTAAGGGCTGATTTAAACACTAGATGGCGCCTTTTTCAACCCCTTGAAATGCATTTTTTTTTTTAACATATATTTAATAAGAAATGTCAATATTAACACCAGCATTAGTATGTCACATTATTACAATGAAATTAGGGTAATTTGATGGTAATTTGGGACACATTACAACAGAACTGTACCTGAATTACCCTCTCATAAAGTCTAATAAGTGTGTAACAGTTGGAAATAATACACTTAAGTTTACAGTACAGTTCTGTTGTAATGTGTCCCTGATCACCCTCGCATGAAGTCTAACTCTGCTGTGAACCATTCTGAAATCTCACCTGAGATTCGGAGTCATTTTGTTGATTTGAGTAACACATCTCAAGAGTTTCATGATAGAACCACAGCAGTAGTAAAACTGATCTTTAAATAATGTCAAAAAACTTCTAGTGTCATTCGGCTTATGGCAGCGTGAATGAGTAAAAAATACATGGGGATAATTCCAGCAGCACCTTGACTGGTTGACTTGTCCTCACTAACCACACCCAAATCTACACCCATGCTTGTACTACTGTTGTGTGAGGCGGATTTCATTTAATTTGTAGGCGGCACGCTGCTTACACATCTTAAATTCAGCACTTTTTCGAGGAGACACGTGCAAAAATGTAAGACTGTTTGTATAAATGCTCTTGAAAACTCTCTTGTCCTCTGTCATCAACCATCATTAGGAAACAGGACACACACGCTTCCAAATTAAGTATTTATTGCAGGTCTGTGGAATTGTGTTACACTACATTGCACAGTTGTTTCTATTTTTTTGTCCAGGCCCAGTACATTGAACCACTGTGCATCTGGTTTGATTATGATTTGCATAACTTCCTTCATATTGTTCTTCTTTATTAAACTATGGTACAAACCTTGTGTGAGAGCTGCACAAAGGTTGGAAGTAACTAAGTGAAAATATTTTTATTCCTGTGCTTAAGTAGAGTTTTCATTTATCTGTACTTTACTTGAGTATTTATTTTCCTGACAACATTTTTCTTTTACTCCCTATATTGTAGCATAAATATCATCCCACTGCTTACATTTTCAAAATAGGTTTGTTACTCTAGTTTTAATGCATTTGAGGCAAATTACGGATTTTTTTTTTCATTGCGTCATTGGTGCCACCTTCCCAATATCAAGACTGTTTTCTACCTAAATGGATGGGATATTAACAAGATGATTTCTTAGTGTATCTATCAGGAGCAACAAATATAACAAGACGAAAAAGATGTAACAATATGAAAAATGACCTTTCAATATGAAAAACTACTTAAACATTGTAACAAAAATAAAAAAACCGTGACAAAAAAGATGTAACAACTTTTTACTTATAGTACTTTTTCATTTTTACTCAAGTAAAGACGTTGAATCTGTACTTCTTTTTTTCTTGCATTAACGTCTCTGTTTTATCCAACAGAGCAAAGATGCAGTGGAGTCTGTTTCTGCTCATTCTGATGGGTAAGTGGATCAGTGTACTACTACTGCACAACAAACAAACATGACCAAAGAATGTTTATTTTTTACTGAAAAAGTTCTTCAATACTATGTGTAAGTTCTCTTTTTCTGTTTCTTTTCTGTTTTATTTTTACATTTTCTTTTACAAAATGCACAAATCAGATTTGTATGTGTGTGCGTGTGCGTGCGTGTGTGTGTCTGTTGTTGTATTGCTCATTTTGGTTGCACGCAGTGGCGCAAAAAGTGGGTATGCACTATATGCGGCGCATAGGGGCGCTGCGCTAGAGGGGGCGCCAAAGCGATGGGGGGGGGGAATTATTTCGAGTTGGCATTTTCTGTATTTAACAGCTGTTTGTGCATGTGTAAATGACATGATAACAGAGGCACGTCACTGATTAGGCGCCCCTCCCCTCCGTCATCCCAATAAGGATAATCATCCAATAAGGATATCATTTATGTTTTTTTATGTGGTTTGACTGCTGTATTTTTAAACCTCCTTAACATAAAGTTCATGTCATTCTACGGAGCCCCTTAAGGGACATGGAGGAGAAAAAAAATTGATGGGTGAAAAAAAAAATAAGGACGAACTTTTGCGAGATCTCGCAAAATAATTGCGAGATCTCGCAATAATTTTGCGCAATAACTTTTGCGAGATCTCGCAATAATTTTGCGAGATCTCGCAAAATTATTATTTCCTATGTTTTTTTTCCTTTTAAAGCGTTCGAGATGAACTGCGCCTCGCCTGGAGAGTAGATGAGATCAGGCGGTCGCAGCACGAGGTGGAGACAAAAAGCTGCAGTCAAGTCAGACAGTTTCCAGCAGACTTAATAGAACATACAGGAAGAGACACTGACATCCTGTTAGATCACCTGTAGGTTACCTGTAGTTTGCAGACCACGGTCATAGCTGAAGAGATTAAGTGTGCCCTCGATCACTGATTGAAGTTAAAATAAAAGTGATCTCCATTCTGTTACATGGAACATCTGTTCTTTTATCTGCCTTGTAAAGCACTTTGTAACTGTTCGTTTGATAAGTCACTTTATTATTATTATCAGACACAAAATATCTGCTCGTTGACAGATTAAAACTTCATCACACAACATAAGACTAATACATCAAGCGTTAAATATTATGATTACACAGAAAACTAGTATTTTATGCAACATGTGGTGTTTGTTGTCAAAATTAAGAGCCAATCAGAGCCTGTCAGCTCATCGATCATCGATCAGCCGCAGTTTTCAGAGCCAGGCGCCGCAGCTGCTCTCCACCGACTGCGAGGGCCTGGCTGTCACCTGATCAATGAGCTGACAGGCTCTGATTGGCTCTTAATTTTGACAACAAACACCACATGTTGCATAAAATACTAGTTTTCTGTGTAATCCTGTAGCGGTGCCGGCGGGGGTGCAGAGGGTGCGGCTGCCCCGGGCCCACGGTTACGAAGGGGCTCACCGCCAGACTGATGGCGAAAAAAAACAAAAACAAAAACATAAAGTCGGAAAGTCGGTCTCTTACTGCTGTATTTGTAAGGATATAAGTGTAAAAAACGGGGAAAAAACAGTCCAGATCAGAGCGTTTCTGAAATAAGATTAACAGGTAATGTGACATCATAGTTGCCACGTCAACCTCTCTTGCGCTGTCTGGCAATAATTCTTTCTCTCTCTCTCTCTCTCGCTGTGCGTGTATGCCCATTTGACAGAAAGTGACATCTGATTGAAGTGCGCATGGTGGTCTCTGAGTGTGCAGTTAGCCGTAGCTAGTTACTGTGTGTCTTAAATAGAGTTGTTTTCATTGCTGTCTGTGTTGTGGACCGCCGTGTCTGCTTGGTTATTGCATTAACGACAGGCCACACATGTTGCTTGTACACTTGTTTGTTGTCCTGTCTGGGTTGATCACGTGTGACTTGATTATGCAGGCTATAGGACTGTGTGGCATCCATCATCGCTGAATGTCATTGACCTTCTATCCTTCGTTTCCCACCCCGTTGGTTTCATCTGCTTTACTTTTTAACCTTTATCTGACCCAGGTTTGAACAAATTATTGGTAAAGTCCATGGTGCTGACCATGGTGCTGAAATAGCCTATCAGCAGTTGTGGTGCTAGATTATCAGCAGGTCGCTGTTTAATGATAAATCCATGGCGCTGACCATGGTGCTGAAATAGCCTATCAGCAGTTGTGGTGCTAGATTATCAGCAGGTCGCTGTTTAATGATAAATCCATGGCGCTGTCCATGGTGCTGAAATAGCGCAAATTGTGCTGCACAACTCATCGTAATCCACACTCTCTCCATTTTGCCCTTCTGCCTCCATTTCCTATTATTAACGCTACTAATTGATCAGCTGTGTCATTACAGGCTGTCACTGCGCAGTGTCTAATGTTGGATTTCCTTTGTTTTACTTAATATCTGGCCGTTTACGAAGCGAATTGAGTCTCTTTGTTGATCTATGATTTTATTTCATATTTTGATGGTTCAAAGTGTGAGATTTTCTTTTTGTTTTTGAAGCTAAAGCCGTTCATTCAGTCCCTTTTTGGCAGCGGCCAAATACAGCTCAGATCCAGATCAGATCCGTAATATGAATTGTTAATAAGTGAAATAGCCAATAGGCTATAAGGACCCACTATAAGTCCCCGCCCCCTCTGCAATGTGACACAGGCTCCGCGCCTGGTGTAATCATAATATTTAACGCTTGATGTATTAGTCTTATGTTGTGTGATGAAGTTTTAATCTGTCAACGAGCAGATATTTTGTGTCTGATAATAATAATAAAGTGACTTATCAAACGAATAGTTACAAAGTGCTTTACAAGGCAGATAAAAGAACAGATGTTCCATGCAACAGAATGGAGATCACTTTTATTTTAACTTCAATCAGTGATCGAGGGCACACTTAATCTCTGATGCATCCATAACCCTGCAGGCGACTGGGTCCAGCCATCTCCCCCTCCACAAAAGCAGCGACTTCCTCCAAGTCCGCCTGGTTCTTTCTCCGGAAAAGATGCAATTTCTTGCATATTCTTTTTAAAGTCCTGATACTTATGATGATGTGATGCTGATGTGCCAAAAGATTAAGTATCTCTTTGTTTGTGAAACCTATTCTGAAGTACAACTTCACGAAATGCTCCACGTCCCTCATTTTAACTCTCCTCCTCTAAAACAACAATGTTATGACTTTATTCTCATAAATTTACGACTTTAATTCTCGTAAATTTACGACTTTATTCTCATAAATTTACGACTTTATTCTCGTAAATTTACGACTTTAATCTCGAAGTATGTGATTTTTTTTTTTTTTTTTATTGTGGCCCTAATCCTCCGTCATAGGAAAAATGATCCTGATGAAAGAAAAACTTTTTTTCATCTCTTTTCAAAGATCTTTTTTTTAAATTACTGCTTTGCTTTTTTGTTTGTTGTTTTAATACTAATTTCAGCCACAAGAGGCAGAAGTGCACCATGTTTCAAATTAAAAGTGTTCATGTTTTTTACAGGTGAGTTAAAATAGTGGTGCACTTCTGCCTCTTGTGGCCGAAATTAGTAGTACAACAACATACACTTGGAAAATGTAGCCTGACATTTTTTTTCCAAGTGTTTGTTGTAATACTCATTGCGCCCACAAGACACTGAACAGCACCAATGTTAAAACTCACCTGGAAGTAAACACCACTTCAGCCTCTTGTGGCCAAAATCAGTATTACAACAACAAACACTCAAAAAATGATCCTGACAAACAAACAAACAAAAAATAACTCACCAACTCTTTGAGTAACAAACACTGCAAAAATGGTTCTGACAAAAAAGACAACAAATAAACACCAATTAAAACCTTTTTTCCACCTGTTTTTTGCATGTGAAAAAAAACAATAACTAAGAAAAAGTATCCTAACAAAACTTTTTTCACTTGTTTGTAAGTCATAAATGCAGTGGAGACAACAATTTAGATCAGTATTAAATCTTAAAGGCAAACTATGCAGAAATTCAAACATCTTCCCTCTCAATCATCACCCACCATAAGCATGTTGCCTTGCTGCATCTGCAGAGACCCCCCCTCCCCATGCACCTTCTCATTTTCTGGGCTCAGGACGCTTTACCAAACCAAAATGTCAGTATCTGACGTACTGGGAATGAGATTCAACAATCAATCATCTTTCTTGCGCGTTTACAAACAGAACCTGACCAATTCTACTTACTTAACCTTTAAGTGGAGTGCTCAAAACCACTACAGCTTAATCTGGATCCATAAAACAGTGCATACATAAAAAGTAAAATAACCAAGGAACTGAACACAATGAAGAGGATGGTGTAAGTGGGTACTTGTGATTTTTTTTTTTCTTTTTCTTTTTCTTTTTGAAATACTCACTATTCTTCTGCTCCATCACTGCTGTATTTTCTTCGGTTTTAGGTCAGTGTGTCTTCTTCATATGTCAGCTCTATGAGTACAGGTTTGTTAACAATAAAAAGAACTGGACAGAAGCCCAGAAGCACTGTAGAAAGAAGTTTACAGACCTGGCCACAGTGTACGACATGGCAGATATGAAAAGACTCCGATACTCTGAAAAGAAACAAAACAAAACAGCTTGGATCGGGCTGTACAACGAACCAAATGGAGCAGACTCCTTGAAGTGGCACTGGTCCCTGCCAGGGGTGGAGTACAACGAAAAACAGTCAAAATGGGGTGCTGAAGAACCAACGGGAACCACCAAGTCCTGTGTGCGGATTGTGGAGCACGAATGGCAGGATATAAAATGTTCTGAGAAACATTACTTTATCTGCTATGATGGTGAGAACATGTAGCTGTAACCCTACTTTGTACATTCTGCTTGTCATAATGTCTAAAAATTGCACTTGTTATGTTGATATATATATATATATATATTATATATATAAAATAATATTTTCAATTAAAACATTTTAATGTTCAGGCCCTAAATAATAACAAAGAAAGTTCAAAGCTCACTGTAACAAATTTTTGAATTTTTTTGTTTTTTCTTTTCTAAAGCTCTTAATCAAAGAAGAGTAACTTATCTCGACAGAAGATTAGTAGTGGGTAAAGGCTGATTTTTTTCAACTTTGTTTACAGTGCACTGAAAAAAAAAAAAAAAGTTTTGCAACAACTCAAAATCTCAAGACAACTTATTGCAATCAATTTTTGAGTTTTGAGCCCAGCTCAAACTCATAAGTTTTGAAAAGGTTTTACCAACTACTAATCTTTTGATGAGGTGATTTTACTTTTTACTTTTAGTCTTTAGATAAACTTTAATCTTTGAGTTTTAGAGACCCCTCAAAAATGTATTTTAACAATTACTGAGTTAACTCATAGAAGTGAAAGTGAATAATGATTAATATTTTAATATTATATATATATATATATATATATATATATATATACATATATATATATATATATATATATATATATATATATGTATATATATATATATATATATATATATATATATACAATATAATTGAAATACAATTTTTTAGTTCCTAAAACTCACAGGTACAATTTCATCTAAAGAAGAAAAGTAAAATGTACCATGAAAAGATAAGTGGCTGGTTAAACTTTTTCAAAAGAGTCTGTGTTGAGTGCAAAACTCAAAAATCTACTGGACTAAGTAGCCCTAAAATTTAGAGTTGTCTCAACTTTTTTACAGTGTATTTTTATGTCAACACTGGTATGGGTTGTGACATAATTCGACTGTCTTCATTAACTTTTGTTGAAATAATTCACTTTTCTTCTTTAGATAAACATGAATCTGGGAGTTTTAAAATATCAAAAAAAAAAAAAAAAAAAAAAAAAAAAACTGCATTGGGTGGACGTTTAGCTCAGTTGGTAGAGCGTCCGACCCATGTATGGAGGCTGTTATTCCTCTGCAGCGGCTGCTGGTTCGACTCCCGCCTTTCAGCCCTTTGCTGCGTGTCATCCCCCCTCTCTCTGCCCTGTTTCCTATCTGCTCTCTGGCTGTCCTGTCCAATAAAGGCAAAAATGCAAGAAAAAAACAAAACAAAAAACAACTGCATTTCAAAAATTGGTCACAGTGAGCTGTAAACCTTATTTGGTGGTAAAACCTTTTTCTTTTCTTTCTTTTTTTTTTCTTTTGTTTTAAAGAATTTCCTGTCTTTTTGAGACAGCTAAGCAAACCAGCCACTGACAGTGGCTTTATGTTTCCTGAGAGTGGTATGAATCTTCTAATATAACTCTCATCCAAAAAGTACAGGAGTTTATTTCACAAAATATTCCCCAAATTAGGTGACCCATATTTTAGAGATTTTATAAAAAACTCTGACCTGCACTGGAATCAAATTAATCAATTATTTTACTAGTTTTAACTCAGGAAAATATTACCTGTAAAGATGTTTCACAAAAGAAAAATACTATGCTGCAACTTTGTGTGTTCACTCCACAGCAAACAACTCATCCAGCAAATTCCATTTGATTGAAGAACAGAAGAAGTGGCCACAGGCTCAAAAGTACTGCAGAAACCATCACACTGACCTGGTCAGTGGACTGGAACAGCTGGAAGACCAAGAACTCATCAGTAAGATAGACAACCATTCTCAGAGAGAACATTGGACAATCGGCCTCTTCAGAGACACCTGGAAGTGGTCAGATGGGAGTAGTTTCTCTTTCAGAAACTGGAATCACATGTGTACTCATCAGCCAGAAGGAAGAAAATGTGTCGTGACCAGGCTGGATGAAAACCCCAAATGGAAGCATTCAGTCAGTTGTGGTACTAAAAAACGGTTCTTCTGCTATAAAGGTGAGTTTTCTAGTTTGCTCCATAGGAATAGCACTGGAAACAGTCTGAATATGTAGCTGAATTGATTGATTGATTCATGTTTTCATTTATTTGGGAATGTATTAGTTACTAGTTTTTTACAATAACTGTTTTCTTAAATTGTGAAGCTTTTATTTTGTTAAGTCCTATTTACATCAGAGACTCAGTGTTGTGCTTTAAACTGGGCTTTGTAGTGGACTGTCACTCCAGCTATACTGTAATTTATTTGTTTTAATGTCCTCCATGACAGATAAAGTGATCCTGATCCAACAAAACAAGACCTGGGACGAGGCCTTGGAGTACTGCAGACACAATCACAAGGACCTGGTCTCCATCACTAACCTTAAGGACCAGAGGTGGGTCCAAGAGAGAGCCAAGAGCGCCTCATCTCCTTTCGTCTGGCTGGGACTGCGCTACACCTGCACTCTGGGGTTCTGGTTCTGGGTCAGTGATGAGACGGTCAGCTATAAGTACTGGGCCTCAGATGTAGGGAATGATGACTGTAACATGTCTGGAGCCATGGAGAGAGGAGGAGAGTACAAGTGGTACAAACAGAGTGATACTGACAAGTTTAACTTCATCTGTTCTAAATAGTAAGTTCTAAAATACACTCTGCTAACAGACTTTGTATTTCTAGGCTGAATCTATTTTATATATTTATTTTTCTCAAATCAACAAGCTTATACATGCACATATACTGTAGAAATCATGACCTAATGAGGAGCAAAACCCAATTACAGATCAGATGTTGAGTGAGAGTGATTACGACAAAAACTCAGTCCTGCTCCTTTTTGCTCTACACTTCAATAAGTGTAGCCTTGCTACTCAGGGGAACCTCGGACATCTTTCTCCTTTCCTGTTTCCTGCTATGTGCTAGGCTTGTCAAAAAAAAAAAAAAAAAAAAAAAAAAAAAAAAAGACTTTGATCACCTTGAATTAGCTAAAGTTAGTAAATTGCTAGCTCACTAGTTAAATAATCTATACCAATCATAGCTAGCTACTTACATCTGATAGCTGATCTGTTAGCTAATGTTAGCAGAACACTGACTCACTTACTAGCTAATCGACATCAATTGATAGTGAGTTAGTGAGTTACATGTGATAGCAACTAAGATGTGATAGCTTTTGTTAGCAACATGCATGTTAACTTACAGCTAATAACATCAATTGATATCTAGCAAGCAAATGTTCGTAAAATGGTAGTTAGCTAATTGGCTACTGTATCTACATCAATCATTAGCAAGCTAGTTTATTTGTTTATTTAATGGATGGCCGTTAGTTGATGCCATGACCTATTGTCACACCATAAGGTAATGATAGCAAAAACACTCGCTAGCTAACTGGGTGCCTAATCTACGTTTGTCATTAAGAAACTAGTTTATCTGTTTATTTAAAGGATCCCCTTTAGTTGATGCTATAGCCGTCAGGTAATCTTCCTGACACACACAATACATACTACATTACATGAATAAACATTTATGGCGTAATTTACATTAAAATTACATAAACAACAACAACAACAATAATAAATGTAAATATATTTATATTTATGTAAAAGTACTATTAAAAGTCAGTAGCTATATTAACTTAAACAGAACAAGAATTGTGCAACTCTTATGAATCAAAACACAATACTGAAAACTAGTAAAGTCATAGTGTTTTGATAACATTAGCTAACTTAGATGTGATCACTTTTACGGGTCTTTGATTACTACATGGACATTTCAGTTGCTACATGAATAATTACATCTGAAGTGACCCTGAACATTCAGGAACATCTGAATGACTTCTTTCACCACTGCTGGATGACAGAGAACTACAGACCACAACAAGCAGTGATTGTTTGTTATTCAGTGATGATGTTGTTTTATTTTTCTTTTAAAGTGTGGGCTACTTAAGCATCCTTAGAGGTTTTATTTTGCATTTTGCATGCATGCATTAGTCTGGTATATAAGAGAAAAGAGAAATAAATGTACCCACCTATACTGGTTTGCTGTGGTAAACATTTCATATACTCACTTTGGAAAATTTGATGTTAGTGTTTTAAGTTTTGGTTAAGATGTCTTGATGTTTAAATATGCAAAATCATATTTCTGTCATTATCATAGTCTTGAGTTTCATGTAAACAAATTGTGTTTAAAGGTCCAGTGTGTAAAATTTAAGAGGATTTATTGGCAGAATATGGAAGAAATTGAATATAATATTTATTAGTATTTTTTCATTAGAGTATAATCGTCTGAAAATAAGAATCGGTGTCTTAAAATGAGCTTTTATATCTACCGTGGGCGTGGGTCCTCTTCCAAGGAGGCAGCCATGTTGAACCAACACATTTATACAGAAGCTCAGAGTGGACAAATAAAACACTGTCTAGATATGGCCTTTCACATTTTGTGTGGGTTGCGCAGTAATTGTAAATCCTCCTACATGCTTGGAAGAGGAGGGTGAGGTGAAATATTTGCATTCTGCAAGTTCACCACTAGACGCCATTAAAACCAACACACTGGTCCTTAAAAATGCATAAAATCATGTTTCTGTCATTATCATATTCTTGAGTTTTATCTAAACAAATATTGTTGCTGTCAGGCAGAGACCTCATTTGTCCAAAACAGTTACTTTTCAGGAAATGTTTTTAAATTAATTTAACATGGCTCAGTCAAAGTTGGTAGCTCTTTTAAAGACTTTTCAACAGTTAAATATTTGTAAAACCCACATTCAGACAATGAATGAAAATGTCAAAATATGGAGATAAAGGTTTGCGCCTGACAGTGGCAATATGTAAAATCATTTTTCTATCTATATAATTTTCTTGAATTTTATGAAAACAAATAATGTTTAAAATATATAAAATCAAATTCCTGTCACCAGCATTTTCTTGAGTTTTATCTAAACAAATAATTAATTTTCCTGATGCTGAATAACGTGGTATCTGACATTTCTATATTCAATATGTTCAATATTTACACAAGTGATGTCTAATTTGAGAGTGAACTTGCAGTCTACATTATGTATGAAAGGAGCTGTTACAGGTAACAAGTTAACGTTGAGCAATACTTAACCACTGCATAAAGAAAAAAAACATGTCTGAATTTGTTTTGAAATGGATTCAAATAAAAAAAAAAAGCTGTTTGCTCAAAATATTGTGTTTTTCTGTGAACTTTAAATTGGTGTCATTGTTAAATGGAGATACTGTGAAATGTATACAGTATGTCAATGTAAATAACAAAGTATTATGGGAAAATATTCTTCTGTGAATCTTATCCCGCCTGAGAGAAACAACAGCAAGGTAGATGCAGGAAGTCAGAGTACAAGTGCCCCCTTGAGGGCAACTTGTGGGGGCAACTGAAACACTGAAAAAACAAGTCGCATTAAACCACTGTATCTCAAAAAAAAAAAAAAAAAAAAAAAAGCACACAGAATAATCACATTACTGCTGCAGTATCTAGAAATATTACTTTAAATTATTATTTCGTTGTTGTTGTGGTTGTATAGTTTTAGATGTCAGGCACTGTATGCATTCAAAGCCACAGTCTGATTCTATTTTTGCACAAGACCAGGCAACTATTCTGGTGGTAACAAGATTTTAAATATCTGAATTGAGTTAAAAGTAAATTCACATCTAAATTTAGTTCAGTATATTCATTTTCTCATAGAAAAATGTGTCAAAACAGACAAGCAAGGTAAAACCTCGTATGCTAGGCAGCAACACTTATATTAGCATACATTATTCCTGAATTTTTAACCAATAACCAAGAGATAATTTGATGATTAAGAAATTTAAAATCATAGTCATCTAGACAGTAAAAGAAAAATACTACACATCCATAAGTAACTTTCGTGGTTCAAAATCAGTTGTTGCAAACTTGCAGAGGTGAAATGATCCCGTTCCTTGACCACAGGCAGCGAGAGAATTCTACTGAGCATGTGCAGACTAGGCTGAGCGTCATCATCACTCAAGCTTGTTTCTGATTAGTAACTGACTCTTCCTAAGTCCCGCCCCTTTTTGCTCTGTGCTCCAATAACAGTTGAGCAAGCCAGGTACCCAGCGGTGTAGAATACGGTTTGAAGATGAGGATGGTTAAAATATGTTTAAATATGTTGCTGGGGAAACAGTAAAAGCGATCTTAAAAACACTCTTTGCAGGATCCCCCCCTCCCCCCCAAAAAAAGACTTCCTGGATATGCAGCCCACTGAATATGTGCAGTAGTGTTTCCCCAAATCACCTTGTGAAAGATTTTTAAATTGCTTTTTTTTTCTATTCCAGGAAAGTTTTACAAATTTAAAAACTCCATGGATCAAAAATTCATAGTAATTGTAAATAATTTCCTTAATTGATCATCAGTAACAGGACCAATCAATTAATCAATTAAATCATTATTATAAAAAAACACACACATTTTGCTTATACCATAGAATACCTAGAAAAGCTTAATTTCCACAGTAACATATTGCTTATTCCCTGACAGCATTATATAGCCTATGAAACAAATAAAGATGTAAATGCCTACATATTAAACACATATCCCATTGCATATGAATGAAAATAATCTCGTACCTCATATTTCAGATCTTTATGTGATAGTAGGTCCATTATATTTTATTTGATTGATCAATTGTTAACAACCTATTAATCGATCATCAATTAATTATCATCCCAAGTCCCAAAGCAACATTTTTAAACCATCTTTAAAATTTGATTTCTTTTTCGAGATGAGCCTAGTACATAGAATATCATATGTCCTAAGGAGAAAGTTAAACAAGTTTCAGCAGGGAGTGAGTGTGTTCCATTACCCACAGTTAAAACTGTCCCTGGTCTCCCCTACGTTTATGCTTGTTATTTCAAAATGTAAAACTTATCTGTAACTTAACCCAAAGAGCATAAAAAGTAGCAGAAAATAGAAATGCTCCAGTCAATATGCCTACCTATGAAATGAACAGTATTTAGAGTAAATGTACTTCCCACCACTGATAAAGAGGCTCTGTTTCATATCGCCAGTTGCCGTTTGATTTTGTTAAGTCAAAATCAGCAGTGCGAAGTAAGTCCGGAAATCATGTACTTTTTTTCCTGGTGACGTTTTATAGAGGAGGGTTGCCTGCAGTCGGCGCTTAACAAAAGACTGCTGATTGAACCAGTTTCACTAGTGTGCAGTTCGCTCTTACATAAGCTATGTGATTTTTAATTCTGTAAAGAGTTTACACCATGGAGGATACGTACCAGTATCCCGTTTTCTTCGAGTGTGCCACTTTGGACGCAGAGCTAAAGAAGAAGATAGAAAACTACTTCAATATACGCCGCAAATCAGGAGGAGGAGACTGCAGCTCAGTAACAAACATACTGATAAAGTTTACAGCATTTCTTTCAGAAAGCGAGATGGTAAGATACGTGAATGTAAATGTAAATGTTCATCTGTTTGGTGCGTGTCGTTTATTTGTTGATTTCTTAAATCATTTGGTGAAATGTCTTTTGCTGGTGAAAGTGAAAGTAGCTATGTCACTTGCACTGCATGTTGATCTCATTCGATTATTTGTATTTTCTTTTATGAAAAAGACCTTTTTTTTTTACTTCATGCAGACCCACATCCGAACTGTTCGACTGCTGATGTTATATTTCACAAATTATACATCAAATATCAAGCTAATCCTAAATTTAGACACGCATCACTTTAGTTTCACTTTCACATTGAGTTCGGACCGCTCCTCAAATAGTACATGGTGAATCTATAGGCTACTCCACACGTTTTGATGTGCGTAAGCTATATTCTCTTAAGATTGAGTTCGCAAATTCTAAATAACGATAAGTTCTGCGCAATATATCATCTTGTAACACGTTCTAGTAACATAAGTGCATGTCATAATCACAAGTCACATGACAGTCTGTTGTAAGAAATTTCATAAAACTAAATTCATCAGACATCAAGGGTCCATTTTTCATTCCAGCTAATCACTGCACCACTTGATTGCACTGATAACTTCACCTCCACTGGAGAAGGTGCGACAGTGACATAACTGCTTTTGAAATGTAAACTGCACACTGGTTGGATGAATTATGGACCCACCACATGTAAAAAACCTACAGACATGTACACCCAGGACTTTTTGTTGTTATTTACATCTGTGTGCCTCATTTTGCATCTTTTTGTACTTGTATACTTTCTGTCTTTTGTAGCTGTTTTGTATTTTTATGTAGCGGTTTTTCTAGTGTTCTAGTATATCTAGTAGTTTTGTGTCTCTTTGTTGTCCGTGCGATCGCGGACTGCATGTAACCACCATAGTTTGAAACACAGTTTGCTGTCGCGCTATTTTAAGTTTAATCTCAAAGTAGAGTTAAAATGAAAAGTCAGACAGATGCGCTGTCTGTGTTTCACTCTGCAGCGCATCTCTGAGTGCATGCGAGTTTAAAAAACAAAACCCAAAACAGTGAAAAGTCATGCTTGTCCATGCCTCGGTGAAATCCCTCCATGACTTCGGACATCTTATAGGTGTACTATGCTGTCATCAAAAAACAGCATAATTAAGTGGTGACATTTATTGAAAATTTGATTAGTTACTCTTGACTAATAACCAATCAGATAGTGCTGTATAGTGCTGTAGGTGGGACATTAAAGCAGACAACAGAGTATAGTAATGCTTTATGCTGTACATCAGTTATATTTATATGTACTATAGTATAGCATAATACTTAAGTGTGTTATTATAGTGTAATATATATAAGATTATATAAGATAATTTAACCGTTTTTTATGATTTGAACAGTGAATTTTGTGATCTTCTTTTTGTGATTTCTTGTTTCTGTATTGCATCTCTTTGTAGTCATTCACTGTGCTCCAATAACAGTTGACCAAGCTTGGTTGCCAGCAAAACCTCGGTCAACTTTCTCCTTTCCTGTTTTCTGTGCTTAGATATGCTATGTGCTTATCTATGTTGAAAAGAAAGCTAAATTTGGAAGGTAGTTTGAAGTTAGCTAATGATAGCAAAACACTAGGTAACTAGGTAGCTTACAATTGGGTTGAGTAGCTAGTTATCTAACATTCTGTTAACACTAGTTATCAAATGTAATTAGCTGGCTAATGATTGACTTAAAATAAGGCAGGGAAACAGGGTGGAGGATGGAGGGGCAACAAAATGGACTAATTCTGAAAGAGAAAAGCTCTAATAAATAATGTCCCCTTTTCTATCTCAGCTCAGGAAAGAGTCCTGCAGAAATCTGAACATGTGCTGGAGTTTGCAGGTGGCCCTCTGGTGCTGCCTGTGCGAGACAACCCAGGATCTACAAGCGAGTCAGTCAGCCCAAAACTGGACTCAAATTCATCTCAGGTCAGTGTGGAAAGTCTCCTAAAATAGTGTCTCACTTTATCAGTGATCAGTGATCAATCAGTGATCAATGTTGCACACAACGGTGAAAAGAAAAAGATAACAATGCCCAATCATTTCAGTTGGTTCTAAAGTTTTGATCATTATTACAAGATAACTTAAATGAGACAAAGTTATTCAGAGTAAAACACAGTACTAACCATTGAATGGTATTCACTCAGTGTTTTTTCACAGTTTAAGATGTGTTTTAAATTGAATATTAATAAGTCTCTTAAACTGTTTTCATGTACTGAAAATACGATTTGATATTTGTATCTTTCCAACAGCAGAGCCCACAGACCATCCCTGCCTCAACACCTCCACCAAGTGGTGGAGAATATGAATTACAACTTGATACATACCTCCTTCGTTACTTAAAGGAATGTCCCGAGGCTGGCAAGGAACTGGAGAAAAAACTCACCTCTCTGGCCTGCTCTGCCCAGCTTTACCCAGTAGAAGAGAGGGTTTTAGTCAGGAGTTTAGCTCAACTTGATGCTGTAGATGAAGTTAGAGATTGGAAAGCCAAAGTTGACAAACTCTTTGATGGCTACCTGTGCCACTATGAGTTGGACCCGTACAAAATTAAGGCTTTGCTTCAGTCCTGCAGCGCCCGTCAGACCACAGATGAGGTGAAGGTGTACAGTGAGATTGGTGTGGCTGTTGTTGTTGGGGAACATTCTCAGGTGAAGGCCAGGTTGATGGATGTAGAGGACTTGTACGTTAAACGAGGGTCCCGTTCCAGTGAGAAGCAAACCACTATTCATCGACTGGGCGAAGCTAAGCTCCGTCTCCTCTGGAAAGAGATTCAGTGCAGTTTGGGACAAGATTTTCCAGGGGTAAAAGTCAGGCAGGGAGATGCCGGTCAGTTAGTTTTGGAAGGTTCTGTGGAGGAGATTCTGAAGGCTCGAGGCTGGATCTCTGATAAGGAAAATTTGGTTTTTAATAGAAAAGTTTCTGGCATGAGCCCACATTTTTTGGCCTTCCTAAGAAGGGCTTGTGATGGTCCAGTGGTGCTAAGTGACTTTTTAGAGGTTGGTGATGAAGTGGAGGTAGAGTTACGAGACACAGAACTAGGTTTCTTCACCCTCTCTGCTGACAAACTGGATGACACAGAAAAAAAAACTGCAACAAAAATTCAAGGAAATCAAAATTAATCTTCCTAACTGCTCTGCTGTGCCTCCTGAACTTCGGGAAAAGCTCAAGTCCAAGACAAATGAGCTGAACCAAGGGCAGTACAGGGCTCAGGTTGTGTTTGGCTCCGACAACACAGTCTGCTTACTCGGCCACACCAAAGAGGTCGAAGAGCTGAGTGAAGATGTCACACAGTTTATTTTGGACCAGTCAAGCATAGAAAGCAAAGTCCTCCTGCCTTTCCCAGAGTTAGCACAAGACTTACCAGAATTGCTGCGGCTACATAAGATTGATTACTCAGGGGTTACCCTCCATCCTTTAACATCTTCCTCTGGGCCCATGGTGCTGCTGGAAGGGCCATCAAGCAAGGTGACTGAGGTCAGGAACAGGCTGGGGCCATTTTTAGACTCTCTTGTTCAGGACAGAGTCACCATTGACCTGCCTGGCGCTGTAAGGTATTTCCTAAGTCCCTCTGGAAGAGAGAACATTGTAAGTGTTGCTCAATCTCAGAAGTGTCTCGTACAGGTTCAACCTCATGCTACTACACAGAATTTGGCATCTGGTGCAAGATTGAGTGATGTAAACACAACAGTTGCTAGCTATAGCCTTCGTGATGGCCTCCAGGTGCTGGTGTGTCAGGGTGACATCACCAAACAGCATGCTGATGCCCTGGTGAATGCTGCCAATGAAGATCTGGACCATGGTGGAGGTGTTGCTGCTGCACTGAGTAAAGCAGGTGGCCCTCAGGTGCAGAAGGAGAGCCGTGCTCTGGTAAAGCAGACTGGAAAAATTCGTACAGGTGACGTGGTTGTGACCACAGGAGGGAACCTTAACTGCAAGAAACTGCTGCATGCTGTTGGGCCTGTGGGTGGAAAAGTAGGTGGCAGGGAAAGGATGTTACTGGAAAAAACTGCTCAGTCTGCTCTAGATTTAGCAGAATTAATGGAGTTCAACTCCATAGCCATGCCCTGTATCAGCTCAGGTGTGTTTGGTGTTCCTGTCCCTGTGTGCTCTGAGGCTATTGTAACTGCTGTTAAGAAGTTTGGCAGTCAGGGAGGGCGAAGTCTGAGAAGAATCATCCTGATTGATAACAGACCAGAGGTTGTGAGGGCCATGCAGGAAGCATGTAATCGGCTTCTCCAAGGGATGACTACAGGAGACACGGGCTTCCAGATGGGTGCTGCTGCAAGAGGAGCCACTGCTGGGGTTCCTGGAGATGGTGTCCATGTAGAGATCATTCAGGGAACCATCGAGACCCAGCAGGTAAGACTCTTTGCTGAAGGCGCATTAATATATGCTAACTGTTTCTGGATGTTTCAGAGGCTAATCTACCATAGTTGCTGTGTACTGGTGTCTGTTTGCATCAAGACCAGAATCTACTTTTAACATGGTGGTCAGGATTAGGGTTGTGTCAGTTTGCAGTTCTACCGGTCCAATCTGGTGTACAAACCTAGACCGTTTTAATTTAATGCTAACCGACCATACCGGAATTTGTTTTAAACCAGGCTTGTATTAAAGTTAATAAATAAGGCACTTATGATCATTAGTTTTTTCACAATACGGATTGAAGGGGCTATACTCATAATCACTATAGTCAATATAATCAATATAGTTTTTCAGTACAATCTTCAGTGTAGCCAATGGAAAGGTAATTGTGCCTTGTTTTGATGTGCTCCTATTTGCCCTGTTAATGTTACTGCATTGCACTGTGAACATATATATATATCTCACCTGTATATATCACATGTATATATCACCTGTCTTGTCTGGTATTTGGTTTAATATCAAACTGGTTAAAAAAATCAAATTGGCCCAACATTGGGATCATTAAAGTCTAACTGAGATGAAATTAGATTGCTTCCTCCTAGGTGGATGGTGTGGTATTCCTATGGTTGGCCATGATCCTCTTTCTACCCTGTTGGAAACATTTTGTCCAATGTGGTGGGACCTCAGCTGACTGCAGAGTTTCATAAGAAAGCAGGAGGAGCAACACTGCCTGGTGACACAGTTCTGGTGGAGGGCTTGCCGGCACTTCAATGTAAAGGAGTGTTTTTCCTCAACCTCATGCGCTGGGATAATAATCAAAATGGAGCTGCAGTACAGGTGAAATGTTTTTGTGTGTTTTCTTTTTCCCACTCCCCTAAAAACTAGGCTGTGTAGTAACCTTGGCAATCTTTGAATCTTCCAGGTCCTGAGACAGGGCATCAAAAAAATACTGGCTTCCTGTGAGATCAGAGGCTTTAGCTCAGTTGCCTTCCCTGTGCTTGGGACGGGTGCTGTCTTGTGTTTTCCTCACAACGTGGTATCCAAGATTGTACTGGAGGAGGTCCAAGTATTTGAACAGAGTCAAACCAGCAGAACGTCTTTCCTGGTCCGTATTGTAATCCACCCCAATGACAAAGAATCTAGCAAGGTAATGAAAATGTAGTAGCAATACCTTATTACAAAAAAGGGAGTACAGAATTGACTAAAGGGCGTGTCCAGGTTCAGTTTTTGTAGGCTATGCTCTTTTTAACCAGTTATGTACATTTTAATGTTATACATACTTTAAACATTTTTTAAATACAAGATCAAATCTGAAGAATTTTGCTCCACACTGAGATTACCGGTATTTTAAAAACACAGTCAAAATAGTACAAAAATACAAAAAATTAAACAAATAACCCATTGGTTTTTTTTTTTTGTTTTTTTTTTTTTTTGTTTGTTTGTTTTGTTGTTGTTGTTTTTTTGTTTTCTTTTGCATGTGGAACTGGACTTAAATTCTTCACTTTGTTACTATAGGCCTTCCAATCTGCTCAGGAAACTTTGCATCTCAGAGGATTCACAAACGATGCTAACCCAAACCAAGGTGAATGTGAATTTTTTCTTTATAATTTCAGGTTGAGCAAGAATTTGTTAGACTACTTGTTTCGTCACTCTTTATGGCTGCTATTATCATTTTAAGGCCACAAGAGGGCCAAAAAACATCAAAGAGGCTCCCAAACTCAGCCACCACCATATGTCCAGAAAACATTTAAAATGGGCTGATTGCTTATTGCTGTTGTAGCCTGGTCAAAAGGCACAGTATGGCTGCTTGCAGCGTTCGTGAGAACTGCTCATCTGATAGACTTCATACTTAACAATGCACTCCAGTGGGTCCTCAGCAATATACCCACGAAGTATGAAGTCAATTAGATAAATGGTTCTTAAGAAGTGTAAAGGACAGTCGTACACACATAATGACATACAGAGATTCCTTTCTTTATAGTTGGATGATGCAGTTGCAGCACCACCAATTGGACAAATGGCAAAAAATGTGTCAGGGCCACTCATACATCATATTTACCCTTTTCCACCAAATGTGTTTGCAATAGCATAAAGTGTCCAGGAGATATGACAGTTTTTGTAATACAAGTCCCGCCTACAGCATTTGAGTAAACTTTGAGTGCTAGCTAGAGCAAAATGTTCAACTATCTTTCTCGGCTATTTGCTAATTCGATTCTCTGAGATTCTGTCGTAATATCGTAAAACCAAAACAAGAAGCTATATGAGGCCCCAAAAAAGTGTTCTCATTCCACTCAATTTCTGCATTTAAAAAAAAAAAATTGTGTCACAATTCATGCAGATGTATTTGAAAATATTAAACCATAATTATGTTTTCTCTTTTACTGATATAACTTTAGCTTCCTTCTACCGCCATGTCTCGCTAAGGAATGATGAGGTCACAGCCATGCTGGGTGGAGTCAAGCTTCAGATGGTCCGTGGTGACATCACTCACGAGAGAACTGATGTCATTATCAATACAACTGACTTCTCCAACAACCAATCTGGTATGATCTGATGCATTTTCTAAATGTTTTGATTGACTTTATACTACAGGACACAGAACCTTAGCCTGGGGTTATTTTTGAGGTTTTTGTACCTATTTTAACTTAGATCAGATCCTATAGTGATTATAACTGTGTGTTCACAAACTCCACAGGTGTGTCCAAAGCCATTCTGACTGCAGCAGGGGCTGCTGTTCAAGCCCAGTTAGCACAAGGTAAGTCTTAAAGTTCTCATGAAATGGCTAGCAGAGTGGTTATTACTGATGCATGTTACATGTTTACTGTAAAATTAATGAGGAACTTGTCACAGATATTGATTGATCGGTGTTCACAGTAGGCACAGCACCCTTTCCAGCTGTGTTCACTGGGAGCCTGCTGAGCCCTGTTCCATTGCCAGCTAATGGCAGCTAACAGCTATTGTTAGCTGCTTTAGCAACAATTAAGCTAAAGCTATCTGTCCATCAGGAAACTGCAAATAAATAAGTAAGAGCTGTAGAGGGAAAACCAAAAAATATTTTCACCATAAAATATGATCCAGTTTCACCCAAATTAGTGAATGTAGTTATAAAGTTGTGTTTTTGTACAGTGAATCTGTTTTGGCTGCATCATAAGAAAGAAAGCTTTTAATTGGAACCCAAATTCAGTGTAAGCCTTTGAGTGCAGGATGAGTCATCGCCATTTTTTAAAATTGTTTTCCAGGAAATGCACTCTAAAATACCATTAAGAATACCCACCAAATGACTTTTTTTGCCATTATTGGACAGTTACTGATTTATAGATGATGTAAAGCGCAATTTGATACAAAGTATTTATTTTTTAACTTAAGAGTGGACTAAAAAATACTTCAAAAATAACAATTTTTGGTGCGTCACATTGCGTGATACAGTAGAGATGAAATGTGTAATAATTCACATTTTCCTTTGCTGATTTTCAAGTAATTTGATTAAATGCCAAATTGATTTATGCTACAGTTGGATGGAAAATTGACTTTGGTCACATTCTCTTCTCAAGCCTACAAATTTTCACCACCCAACATTTCACTGTGTTGCAACACTGCGCCTCTACTATAATCAATGAAACACCAGGGAGTGAGAGCAGCGTGTTAGTGGTGCATATGCATACTGTAGGCCAGTCTTCTGGTTATATTTTTTACATTAGGTCTGCATGGCCCCTCTTAAACAGTGGGTCAAAAAGTGTCATGAAGTTTTAAATACACTGCTGGTATACAGGAAATGACTTCTGCTGATTGACAGTTTGACTTTGAGAGTTTCTATCATTTATTGTTTCACCTGCGTCCTTCAGTAATAGCTTACAAGAGGAATTGAAATAGCAGACTGAATGACAGAAAAATGATAAAAGTACAATTTGAAAAAGATGAGCAATTAGAGCTTATTGACCTAACATTAACTTCTTGGCGATCGCCCTGCCTGCATTCATTTTGCCAGCCTGCAACAACAGTCCCAGCTGTCGCGTAGTAACTTTAAAGTGTTCAGGTGCGATAGCATTGTGGCCGGACCAAATCATGAAGACACAATCCCACACAGTCCCAAAACAAAGGCTCACTGTCCTGTTCTGTAACTCTCACAACCCTACACCGTACATGCACTGCAGGTGTAGCCAGTAATGTAAGTTATGTGTTTTTCATTTGCTTTTATGTTTTTCATCAGTGGGAATTCCAGCAGACTACATGTGCACCACAGGAGCCGGGCTGCTTGGCTGCAGGGAAATCATTCATGCTAGTTTTAAGTGTGACCCTCAGATCATTCGGAAAAATTGCAAAAAGATACTGAAGGAGTGTGAGAACAAAGGCTACCAGTCAGCGGCCTTCCCAGCAATCAATACTGGTTTGTACAGTGTCTGTGTGCCTGCATGTTCATGACTCTATATGTGTGTTTTTGCATTATAGCAAACACCAAATGTGTCTTAGTCACCTAAATGACTAAGAAAAGTAAGAATTTAATACTAGAAGTGAGTTAAAAACCTCAAGTATAACTCCAGCAGACATTTCCAATAGATCCATCAATTGATAGATCAGTTTTTGCTGGCCTTTAGTAGTAGGCCAATTTTAATTGTGGAATAGTATCTAAATGCTAAATCAGTGAATATATTAATAAAAATGTGACACATTACAAATAATGGCACTTGAATAGTAAATGAATAGTAACAATATAAAGGTCACAGCCAGTCACTGCTGCAATGTGAACAGCTTCATTGATGGATTCATAACCACTGTCTTTATATCCCATCAGGTGTGGCTGGTATGGACTCTGTCAAAGCTTGTAAAGCCATGCTGGACGGCATGACTGCAGCTATTATGGACTTGAAACCAAAGTCCCTCTCACTCATCCGCATTGTCATACTGCAACAGCCGGTCTTCCAGGCTTTCAGGTCAGATATAAATCTTACTCACACAGCAACAAACATCACAATGGTTATCAGAAGTTATTATTCTGGCATGGACTGTAATGTTCGACCAGTCAGACTAACTTGTATGAAACTTCAAATGAATGCACTGCACTGGGGAAATTCACTTGTTACAGCAGCTCGAAGGTCAAAAGTGGAGGTAGAAACAGTGAATGATAAATAAAAATACAAATAAAATTTAAGACACTGTACGGATGTGTGGTGAAGGTCTTGGAATGACCAAGTTAAAAATTAACACTCTGCTATCTTAGGGACAGTTTAAAACCATGAAAACAACCTCCCTGCTACAACATGTGACTGTTAAAACTTTACTGTTTTTCAATTCTTGTCTGTGCCTTGTCTGTTTTTTATCTTGTCTGCATCATTGTTAATGAGGGTAACTCCATTAGAAGTTTAAATAAATGTTTGAATTGAATTGAATATAAGTTATATACACCTTTCTCTTATACACATATATGGATAATTGTACAGGATAATTGCACATGTTACAATAGTGTGTGTAAGTGCACAGTATCAATAGATCTAATAGCACAGGGTGATTGCACAGTATAATATTAATAATAATAATATATTCCTGTCCTGTAATATGTTTTTGCAGATCAGAGTTGGAGAACCGCTTTGGACAAACAGCCACTCGCCACCTCAGCCTGAGAGGTTAGTTTTCATTAACAAAGCTTGAAGACTTTGTACTTTGTGGCCAATTATTATCAAGAATCAAGGTCATTTATTGTCATTACACAACACAGGGTTGTGCAACGAAATGAGAGCTGCAGTTCCTTCATGGTACACACTCATATAATAATGCAGATAATTTATCAAATTTAGAGTAGAATAGGGTAAAATACTAAACAAAATAAAACAATGTAAACATTCCTTTACATATATACATATACAGGTATACACCCAGGAAATATTTCTCTAGTGGTGTATTTGAATTTACATCAGGTTGAACGTAAACAGCAGCGACACGAGGGTGATGATAATAGGGTCGACATCTTCACATACAAAGTTCGACATCTTGTAAACACTGTCAGTCACCTTTGATTGTGTTTGTCCGTTGAGCATCATCAGTGTAAAAACACAGCCGGAGTCTTGCGCCCTGCCAGCTTAGAACTGATCCGCCTGTTAAGTACACCACTTGGATCCAGAATGTTGTCGGGCAGGTCTCTGTAATGTTGGCACAGAAGTATCTGTTGTCATGTTGCTTGGCCAGCCCATTTTGTCCTTTCATTTTCTTAACCGTACATCAGCCAGGAGCAGCCTCAAGTCCAAGCTGGGTTGGCATGGCTGTTATCCGCTCTCCTCCACTCCTCCTGAAGTGGTCCGAGCGGTGCATTCAGCTGATCTGGCTCATCTGGCTGGGTGGTTAAAAGATGCTTTGTTGATCATCTCAGTATCCACTGCTCAAACCCCATGCTTTCTTTTCCTATGCCAAAGAGTTTATTTATGTCATAGGTAATATGTGTTTCAGCAATTCAGCCAAAAAAACAGCATTAAAAGAGAAAAGTAGCAAAGTTTGAAGGAGCTACCGGTCACAGCATTTAATCGTGCAAACATTTGCTAATTAGCACTCAACACCAAATACAACACTAAATACCTGTGGGGACGATGAATGTCTGAACAAAATTTAATCACAATCCATCCAGTAGTTATTGACAAATTTCAGCCCATGTGGTAGACTAGCCGACCGACCAACATTTTATCCTAGTAGACATTTGTGTGAAATTTTGTCATAATTAATGTATGAATCCTTGAGTTACAGCCAAAAATGTGTTTAGTAAGACCACAGTGACCTTGACCTTTAACCCTCAAGGTGTACTTGAGATAACACATTCAAGTTTTTCATCATTTTTCATAAATTTTGAATCAGCAAATGGTCATGAATCTGCACAAAAAATATTAGGCTGATGTGTCCAAAGGAGACAGGACAAAAATGTTCCATGATGGTGACACTCAGTAGAGTAATAATGAATGTTCTTCCCATATTTTTTTCTCTTCTTTTTTTTTAGAAAAAGCTAAACAAAAGCTCAAGAAGTGGCAAGAGAAGTATTCAAGGACGTCTGCAACTTCAGCACCTCAAGGCAAAACCTTCATCTCCTTAAAGCCACTGCCAGCTGTGATAAGTGTGATTGGCTGCAGTCAAGATGCCATAAGGACCATCAAGAGAGATTTGGAGGGGATTTGCTGAAGCAGCTAGAAGAGAGAGAGGTGGATGTGCACGATTTTTCCAAGCTGGATGCCATGGAGCTGGAGGCAGTGCAGGCTAAAGTCCAAGTCTTGGAATTAAGCCTCGAGTACAGGAGACGCCAAAGTTCAGATGGTGTGAACGGCAACAGAGCAGGAAGAACAGCCAGAGATCAGTCAGGGTCAGGAGGAGAAGTCTATGTGCTGAAAGGCCTAAGAGAGGATGTTCTGAGTGTCATGGAGCTCATAAACAGAGCAATCCAGAAATCGCTTTCTGAAGACCTCCAAGATAAAAAAGAAGCAATGATGGCTCTTGATGTCCAGTGGTCGATTCAGGATGTAAAAAATGGAACCTGGCATGAGCTGAGCCTGCATGACAACTACTTGCTGGAGGAGGCTCACATGAAGAATGACATATCTGTAGATATGAAGCACCAGACGGCATGATGGTGAAAGTAAACCTGAAGGCACGAGAAGCCACAAACTGGCTAACAGGCATCACGTACAAATTAAAAAGGAGCGAGTCTGAAATAAGTATGTCACATTTTGTAGTTTGCATGCACTTCAACTTTGCTTTATATATAGCAACTTATGTTAAAACCACACTTTTTTCTACTTTAGGCTTAGAGTTGCCAGCACATTGGGAACCTATGCAAGAAGAAGTCTTTAAAAAGGTCGAGCTGCAACCTAACACACCAGAGTACCAGAATGTAGCCCAGGGTTTCCTCAAAACAGCTAACTACACCATACGCAAAGTGAGTATGCAAACACAAAAACACACAATTTCTCAGTCTCATTGTGGGTTTTTAATGGTTGAAAACTTACAGTACAGAATAAGTAACTGATTGATTGATTTATTTATTTTTTTTCTGTTTCCAGATTGAGCGTGTGCAAAACTTGTACCTGTGGCATGCCCACGCTGTGTGTCAGCAGCGTATACTTGCCAAGAATGGTCTCAGCAGAACTCGGAGAGATGATTCTCTACCACGGCACCTCAGCAGAGTCATGCAACTGTATTGAAAGGGACAGATTTGACAGGAGCTATGCAGGAGCACATGGTAAGGAACGTTATCACGTGTTGTTTAATTTAATTTATTTTAATTTAATCCCTTGAAAATCCAAAGTGCACTCAACAAAATATAAAACGCAGCACTTTTTCTGCTCTCGCTTTTCATGAGCTGAAGTAAAATTATCTAAAACATCTTCTGTGCACACAAAAGGTTTATTTCTCTCAAATTTTGCTCACAAATTTGTCTTTCACTTGTTCTTCACCAAGATAATCCATCTACCAATGCCAAAGGCAAGGCATTGAGATGCTGATTAAACAACAGGATAACTGCACAGGTGCAAATGTGCAGTTCTATTTTTAAACACATTTATTAGCAAAGGCATGACACACCCTTCTCTGCCACTGTTTAGAGGAAGTCACGTGAAAAAAACAAAAGTGTGTGTTTGTATTCCTGTTGAGTGTAAATTTAATTCTACAGTAAGTGGTCTGACACTGAACGCTATGACATTGTATTAGGGCCATTGTAGATAAAGAAAAAAAAAAAAAAAAAGAGCCGGGGGAGGCAGGTAATATTTTGAGAAAAAACGTACTTACAGAAATTGTGAGAAAGAAATCTGTATTTTTTATTGCGTGTAACATAGCTGATCTGAATGAGGTGATAGCTTCTGTGCATTAGGTACTCGTCTACAACACAATGGAAACATCCAGGCAATTCAAATGGGATTTGTGGTACAGCAGGACACAAAACAACAAATCGTCAAATCAGTACTCATGTATTTCCTTGTTGCTAAATCTGATTTGCAGTTACAGATTTCACTCTGTCATTCACTACAGGCACAATTTATAGCAACACATGGCATCTGTGGCGGATCAGGTTGATCAAACAATGCAAAATGAAGTAATGTGGTTCCTTGACCAAAAAAAAACATAATATTAAGGATATTGAAGGATTTTTTTTTTTTTTTTTTTTGTAAATATTCAGTTTTTACTTGAAAAATTCTCCCCACCCTCAATATGTTTTCTCTCTTTTTGAAAATGAAATGATTACAGTTCAGAATTACAGTTTAATATGATACATAAGATTACTCTGGTGACTAATCTATTTAAGTGGCATTTTGGTAATATACATTTATTTGCTTACCTGCCACGGCTAGCTTGGCTCTGTAACACAATATGCCTACCAACACCTCTAAAGTGACATTTTAGGAAATGCACTTCTTTGCTTTCTTGCCAAAAGTTAATTGATAGTATTGATACCACTCTGATGTCTGTATGATATGACACTACAGCCAGTAACTGATTTCCTTAGCATAGCATAAAGACAAAAAACGAGGGAAAATATCTAGCTTTGCTTTATCCAAAAGTAAGAAAAGCACCTTAAAGCTCATTAAGAAATATCTTTCCTCTTGTTTATTTGATCCGTACAAAAAACAGTTGTAGAAACAACACTTTGTGGTTTTACGGGGGTTATTTAGGCTAACTGTCTCCGGGCCAAGCTAAGAAGAGCAAAGCTAATCGACTCCTGGCTGTAGCTTTATGAGAGTGGTGTCAATCTTCTTATTTACCGCTTGGCAAGAAAGCAAACAAGCAAATATACCAAACTGTTGAATAGTTCCTTTTAATTGACGTGTCTTTTCATTTCTCTCCCAGCTGCTATGTTCGGGAAGGGTGTTTACTTTGCCGTTGATGCAGTGTATTCGGCCAGTAGATATTCCCCACCCGACACATCAGGCTTAAAAGAGGCTGTACGTTGCTCGTGTCCTGACTGGCCGTTACACAGTCGGCAAGTCCTCCATGAAAGCCCCCCCTCCTCGAGGCTCAGACCCCACCGACTGCTTCGACAGTGTGGTGAACAACCAGCAGCAGCCCTCCATGTTTGTGATCTTCCACGATGACCAGGCCTACCCTGAATACCTCATCACCTTCAGCTGAGCAAAACTGTGAAAAGTCGTGGTTCAGTACTGCACACTTTCTACAAAATTCTACTTTCAGTTAATGTTAAAAAGTATTAAAATTACTTTTTTTCAGCAGTGTTCATTGTTCAGCAACATAGAAGCACTTTATAACAAAAACAACCAGATGTGGTGACAAATAGCACGATTGCACGATTACTGTACAACCTTGTATTGAAGGACAAACCTGTACCATAGAAACGCTCCCTGAAATTAGTTTTTTGTTCTCACTTTGTTCTCACTTATTTAAGTGATTCACTGATATCCTGAAATTATATTTTATATCTTTCAAAGCTGAAAGCAGTAGTTACAATACAGTAAAATGTTGCTGAAGCATAATCTAACTCTCATTACGTGGCCATAACTTGCATTTGGCAAATGTTGTTTTTCAATGATTATTGTCTTTTATTCTATCTTATTGATTAATAGAGTCTTTTACATGGAACTGTTTCTGTTGTTGAAAAATCATATTGGTATTTGATTGCAAGCATTAGGGCCATGATACAGCAGGTTATTTTCCGTTATAAGCACTTTGACTTCAGTATAGGTTTTAATAGCAGGCTTTCAGTTCTGGGTATTATTCATCTAATATACTTGTGAAATGGTAATGGATTCTGTATTATCTAAAATATGACATACATAGGGGACACAAATGATAACAGTGCATTCAAAAATAGAATAAGCCTTATTTCCCTTATTCTCAACCTTAAAAACCCAGGGCTGAAACCTGAAATCTGGCGTAGTATCATTATTAAAAAAGGTCACACTTCTTTGAAAAGTGCAATTATGATTTTATTTTCAATTGAACCTTCGCTAAGGTTTATTTTATTTTATTTGATGTTTATTTGTATAGGGACAGGTATGTAGCATGAATCAGTGCCAAACTAGCATTTATAGCCTAAGCCTAAGGTTCTCCTCCAAATAGCAACTGTCCGATCATAGATTAGCAACCGTTAACTAGGGCACCACACCACTTTGTCTTTATCTGCGCTGATGTAAGCTGCAAACATTAGCATTTCTGGCTAACTAATGCTAGCTTACTACATGCAGTAACGTTACCTCCAGCCAAACTTGTGTTAGATACCACTGCATTTATCAAACTCAAGGCTTATTCCCACCAGGTGTTAAATTGAGATTTGTTACGTTGGGGTTTGAGGAATGTAAACTAGCTGAAGACTCAGCCTTTTAGCATTAATGTCATGTCATGTACGCAGCTGTTAAGTAACTTTACATATTTCAGACCCCTTTATAGGCTTCTTGTTTTCTTTCTTGTCAGATGGAAACATTCACTGGAGACAGACCTCTCAGCTGATTCAAGCATTAGCGTTAGTTTTACATTATCGAGCTACATTTATGAAATCTGCTAGCATAATTTTAACCGACAAAATCTTTGGTCATCAGCCAGAAATGAGAGCCTGCTTGTGTTCATTTTTCTGTGGAGTCAAAGATGTCGTGCTTCAAAGATTACTCTGAATTTTGATGATAAATTTTCCACTGTTTTCACTGTAAACTCATATTGCAGTGCAGAAAGGAAAGCTGGGGGGCTTAGTCCAAGTGAGGATATTTAGAACATATACTGGAGCAGAAGGTGTGTTTTTGAAGTATTTGTGTTTTTGTAACAGTGCCATTCATTTACATTGTATTTGTGTCATGAGAAAATACACAAGAGTCAATGTCACAGTAAAATGGTACACCTTTATTGATAATTTCAGAGGGAGACATCTTTCTTAATGTAAATAACAGAGCTAAAATAAAATTATTTGTAAATGAGATTATGATTCCTGTGGTACATTTTAATTTAAGGGTATGGGGAAATGGTGGCAACTATATAATTAATAAATCATCACAAGAAGTGCAGAATATATACATTTCAGCATGACATATTTTCCATTTGTAAAAGGAAAGTACTTCTTTTTTCAAATACATTTTTTTATTATTGCTCCCAATGTGCTCCAACATAAATCAGTTAGTTAGAAAGAAGCGTAAAAAAAATCAAATTCCCATTTTTAGACAGAATATAAATTGTTTACAGCTGCTGAAAGTCACATCACATTTTGAAATCTTTCACCTATAGAGTCCAGTATTCGTTTGATGTGTCTGAAATCACAATATTTTCATAAACTTCACACAGGGAAAAGCAAAAATCCACTGAATGAGGAGTACTTATTTCCATCATCACTGATCCTCTGATTATGCCAAAGTTGAACACTGACAGTATCTCCAACTTGTAGCTGCAAGACAGCGCTGTTAGTTCCAGAGGAGGGGTGACTTCGAGTATAATCATACCATGACACTACCTGTTTTCATTGTGGTACAAAGTGCAACCACAGCCTCCAGTTTTTGCTTCCCAGCAGAAGGAAGTGAAGGTGAAATAATAGACTCCTTTCACTGGTGCTGTAAAATAACCTGCATCAAGCAGCAACAATGAGATATAACTATTACTGCAAAACAGAAAAAGTGTAGGAGAATGAAGAGAAACAAAACAACATAAAAAATACCAACCTCACACAATACTTTCGGGGACAGGAAGTTAGAAATAAAAGGTTATATTGAACTACTGACCTGTGTTTGGGTTGTAATGTCTTCCAATGTTGTACCAAACATGTTTGTACGCCAGAGGATAAAATACATTTGCAGGACCGATGGTGCCATGTACTGGTAATGCTGCAGAAAATGCTACCTGACGCTTTCCTGTGAAATGAAAACCAGAATAAAGTTGGCTACATCATTGTTCTGAATTTTGTTCCTAAAAATTTCAATATTCAAAACAAGTTTCATATTTTCCAACATACAGTATCTACAAACATTTTTTAATCCACAGCTGACCTGAGGCATAAACCCAGAGCAACAAAATCCTGAATTGTTTGAATTTGACAAAAATGAGAAGTTGATCTTAGTGGCACAGTGTGTGTATGTGCTTGGAAATTTTGGCAAACTAGACTGAATAATACATGCATATAGTTGCATAAAGTTTTTTGGAACATGTTGCAGCCATCAAATTATCTTTACAAGTGTATATTTACAAAAAACAATAAAGTCAATCACTTTAAACATTAGATATCTTGTCATTGCACTGAATTCAATTGAATATATGTCAAAAGTTTTTGTAAATCGTTACATTGTGTTTATTTATGTTTTACACAATGCATCAGTTTTTTAGAATTGAGGTTGTATCACCATAAAAGGCCACAAAAAGCCATAAAAAGCTGTGTGATAATATGTACAGCACAAGAAAACAATCAGGTGTGGAGATAGAAAAAAAGAATGTCCTGTTTTTGTCAAAGAGACAGATGGCTCTGCATAACCATTAGTTAGTTCAGTGTACTTTATTACCTTGATCCACTGTACTGAGTTCAGTCACTTTGCTGTTAAGTGCAGCCAACTTCTTCTCACTGGCTTCCAGCTTTTTGTCTGTTTCCTCCAGGGCCTTCACTGTAGCTGCGAGCCTTTCTTCCAGAGCCCCCAGCTCCTTCAGCACAGCGTAAATGGGTGGTTCACAGCTCGGGTGGGTTGTTGTTGAGTTTTCTGTCAAAACAACTGGTGTTTCTAGATCTTGGTTTAAATTCTGGAGAGTATCATTCTCTACCCTGATGTCCACCAGGTCTTCATGTGTCACCTCAGTGATCTGGGTCTGACTGCCCTCATCTCCAGCCTGACATTCAGACAGACCGGCAAGCAAACACACAGCTATCATCAGTGAGAAGCTCTCCATTCTTCACTTTGGAAGGGATCTCTTACAGTAGATTTGTGTGATTTACTGAGGTGACTGTTGACTGACAGTGAGAAGATGTGTATTTATAAGAAAGTCCAAGTTAATTATTGTTTATGTTTACAGGATTTAAGGACTTTACCCATTTCCTTATGGCGTATTGACATCTGTTGTTCAGGATTTTTTTAAATTAATTTACAACTACAAGGTCTGTGTGTGCATGCGGTGCGCGCGCATGTGTGTGTGTGTGTGTGTGTGTCCCCAGAAGTGATGGAAACACAACGTGTGTGTGTGTGTGTGTGTGTGTGTGTGTGTGTGTGTGTGTGTGTGTGTGTGTGTGTGAGAGTGTTTTGGCAGTTCTACCTAGTATATAGTTTTAATGTGCCCTCCAGTATTTGAAGTTTAGAGTAGAGATTAAGCTCAATTTCCAGTACACGCAAAGGGACCAATTTGCTGTGGAATCAGACTCATTAATAAATCAGTACACATGGGCCACAACCATCTTTGAAGTTAACTTTCATTTCGTTCTCAACTACACATCTGTTAAGTCTCATGACCGGGACCTGGTCTGTTCAATCCACAGACCAGGATAAATGTGGGTGAGCAACTAACTCCAAGTAAACCCAATTGCTCTAGTGGAGCTGTTTAGGCCAGCAGATCAGACTGTGGTTGTACTGGGCAGCTGTGACAATCTGTGTAACTCTGCAAATGTGAGTGGGCTGTTCCTGCAGAAGAGAGACTTCCTTTGAGTGAAATGTCCCTAGATAAATAATGTTGTTTTTTTTTTTTTAAATGTGGGCCAAGGGCATAAAGTTGAGTGGCCCCTTCCTTCCTTCTTACCCCCCTACTTCCACCCTTGCTTCGACACCACCCTTCTTCATACTAGGCTTTCATTTTGATCGCAACTGTACACAAAAAAGTGGTCCAGAGGCATAAAGTGGGGGGCCAGCTACACACATGTGATGCTATCGCAGGGACAAAATCTATCCACAGACATATTAACACATGCCAAAATACTCAAAATCGTCTCTGTGGTAGTTTCTGCTACAGTAGGTGTCTCCAGGACAGTCTAGCTTTTTATATCCTGAATGATAAGAGGGAGAGGTTTTGTGGGGAAAAAACAAAAAGATTTGAGGAGACAAAAAACATCAAATTGATCATGCTGACAAGAATTAGGCTTTGTTTAGTGTCATTAGTAAGTAAGTATCATTAAGAGAAACATTTACCATTGTCTGTTGGAGTGAACAGAGTGATGGAGGAGGCAGATTGATAAGGGAAATAGTAATGAAGAACGTATGGCAACAACCAAAAGACAACCAACTCTTTTGTTTGTTTCTTGTTTCTCTCTTTGTTGTCTTGCTTTTGTTTTCATTCAAAATATCCAACAACTCTAGAATAAGATGAGCATTGTAAATAAATCTATAAGCCTGTGTCTGTAAATGAACACAAGCTAGTTTCCCTCTGGCTCCTTGACAGTTATTTGTTCAGGATTTGTTTGTTGTTGTTTTTTTTTGCCACTTTTATGTCGTGGTCAAATTTGAATTAGGACCATAAAGGGAGGAGTTTGTCTGTCTCTTTATTGACCCTCCAATAAAGATTAAATAAAATATTGAAGTTCATTACCTTCTTTCCTAAACATTACAATGAAGTGCCTGCCAAGGTTCAGTTGAAACTGAACCCCTCTGACCCAGCACTGTAACTATTAATAGCTGCTTGTTTATGCAGTGAGGAAAGTTGAGTCTGAGTGAGAGGAGATCTGAGTGGAAGAGAAAGGGTTGCGAAGGCAGAGAAAAGTAAATATGAAAAAGACTTGCAAATTAATGAAGACAAAAGTATTAGATTTTGCTGGATGTCATCAGTAATTATAAATGCCATAGAAAGACCACTGTAGGTAGGAATTCAAGTAAAGCCTGGCCACTGACATGGAGTTTACCAGGCGTTACCTGCCACTGGAATGGGAAGAGCGATGGAGGAGAGAGAAGGAGAGGCGGAAAAGGGTCATTGAAGAAGGTGGAGAAGAAGGGATAGAACAGGAACAACCGTGAGCTGAGGAGGATCGTGGCTTACAATGACTCCAGAATGGGGCTGATGAGTGGGAAGGCTGAGAAAGAGGGGTCAGAGGTCAGGAGTAGTGGTACTGATCAGGAGGGAGCTGGGGAGCATGTGAGCGAAGATGCATTTGGGGATGAACTTGTCCGCATTTACTGCAGTGAAACCTATCCAAAAGAGGTGTTCATGGCACTGAAGGAACTGTGCGATTCATCTCTTCTCACAGACCTGACTTTGACCACTGACAATGAAAAAAGCTTTCAGGTACACTCCCCTATCCTGGCTGCTGTCAGCTCCTTCATCCGAGAGGAGACTGAGGGATGAAAGGTCAGATGATGATAAGGACACAGAAGTCCAAAGGAGGTCACTGTCTTTTGGTCCAGAGGTTGATCAAGTTGGGCTACAGGCAGTTGTGGAGTTTGCCTACACTGGAGCTGTATTGTCTTTGAACAAAGACAGCATGGTCCTGATTAAGGCTGCAGCTCAAGCACTGGGAGTCCCAAGATTATTGGATATCTGCAACAAAGAGGAGAGGATCAATGATGTTGGAAGTCCAAACAAAAAAGATAAAAGGATCCCTTCTCTAGAACAGATGAAGATTACTCTTCAGTCCATTAAAAATCTGTGGGCAGACAGAGTGGGTTGTGATGTGATTTTGGATGTGGATGGGGCTTCATTTCATGGTTAGTAGACATTAGGGCTCCCCCCTACTAAAGATTTTCCTAGTTGACGCACATTTATGGTATTAATTTAACTACCTAAATATATATATATATATATATATATTTGGGACATGAAGCAAGCCGCCTGTTAAATGCTTATGACAAAAGCAGTAAAGATTTTGAATATGTTGGACCAACCAGCAAAGAGGTGAATCATTTTGTCAACATATTTCAATGCAGTATGACCTCAAACAAGTCTTGCTGTTCAAAACACTCGAATAAATAGACTTATCAACACAACCTATGGCATATAATCACGTATTAACTTGATACAAATGCATTCTCAACTGCTTTACGCCTCTTGTTCTCACCTGAACCCCCTGTGTCTCTGTCCCCACTGGAGTCAGAGTTCTGATGGGAGTGGCTGTAAATCAATACCTCAATACTGTATTCCCAAATGGCCTCCATCATCTGGGAGGTAGTGTCCCAGTCTAATAGGAATGCTAACTCAGCTTACTAGCTAATGGCAGCTAGAGCAGAGTTAGCATTAGTGCGGCAGTGACTTTAGTGGTAACTGAGCCTGATTTATTTGCCAACTCTCCCAATTCTGCTGCTCATTCCAGCAACACTCCCTGCCAGTACTCCACGCTGGGTGCCTCCACCCTGGCCTGAAAACTTTTACTGGTGGTCCAAAGCTCCTGTGCTGGTTTTGTAAACAAACACCAACACTGCCCCATATTGCAAGTGACTTCTGTGTCACAAGGGAAAAGGTCCTGCATAATGGCAAGGCACAGCTCCCAGATGGAATTTGAGGTGTTTGTTTTTTCCTGCGACTAACTTTAGATAAATGAAACTAGGTTGGCTAAGATTCTTCTCACCAACTAACAGTTTAATCAACTATTAAGGAGCAGTCCTAGTAGATATAATACTATTCTTATGACTGCAGTCTTTAAGTATCTTCTTGTAACTACTTGGTCGTGGTCAAAGATCTGTTCTGCTCTGTTCTTTTGTCTGTCTCCAGTCCACAGAGTCATCCTGGCAGCAAGCAGTGACTACTTCCGTGGCATGTTCACCTGCGGGATGAAGGAATCCCAACAGACGCGTATTGCTCTTCCCTTCTTGTTTGCTTTTGAGTCAGAGGCTCTGATTAACTGCTCCTACAGTGGGACGCTTCCACTTAGTTGGGACTGTGTCTTCGAGATCACCTGCATGGCCCTCCAGCTTCAGTTCCAGCCTGCCCTCTCGCTTCTGCCTTTGACTTCATGAGACGGGAAATGGAGGCAGGTTCATGCCTGGATGTGGCATCTTTTGCTGAAGCCTATGAGATGTCAGAGCTCCTTGAAGAAGCCAATGACTTTATACTGAGGGACTTCTGGGAGGTATCAGCCACAGCAAAATTTCTGGACCTGCCAGCAGAGAAGCTCCTAGATATTCTCCGTTGTGATGGTCTTTGCGTTCCCTCAGAGTTGGCTGTATTTCGAGCTGTATGCTCTTGGGTTGAGGCTAACCCTGAGGAGAGAATGAGCCAAGCTGGTGCATTGATGACTGGAGTTCGGTTTCCTCTCATGACCTTTCGCGAGTTCAGGGAGGTCAGGGCCATTAACCTGCGCATGGAGTGCTTTGGAGACAAGGAGGTGGAACTCTATGGTTCAGCACTCAAGGAATTTGGTTTCAGCCTTCCAAAAACTCGGGATCTGTGCCGGGTCCGGCATCCCAAAGATGCTCTAGTTCTGGTTGGGGGAGACCTGCTGAACCCAGATGCCGGTCAGCGTATTGCATGCAGGGAACTGTGGTTTGCAAATTCTCTTCGCAGTGCTACAGGGTTGGTGAAAGAGATGGAGTGGAGGAGGTTGGATGAGATACCAGACAAGCCAAAGTTCAGGCATGGAGTAGCAACAATGATGGGAAGGTTGTATGTGGTTGGAGGATGTTACTTCTACACGAAGGATGACATTATGAAATCCGCCTACAGGTAAAAAAAAAAACAAAAAAAACAATGTCAGCACACAAATGTCTCTTCTCACTTTCAATAATCCAGACTTTCACACAGATGGACAACTGTGATCTTACCTTTTCCATCTTTACCTTTACTTTAATTGCACGCATGCAAGTTATGACCCCGTGCAGAACAGCTGGAAGAGGCTGGCTGACATGCAGGAGTTCAGAAGTAACTTCTCAGTGGTGGTTCATGAGGAGCATCTTTATGCCATTGGTGGAGATAAGGAGATTAACACCAACATAGACAGTGTTGAGATGTACAGCCCAGTTACTGACTCCTGGAGGTAAGTGTTATGCTTGAAACAGTTTCACTTGTATTTGAACCCTGTCTCCTTCCATACAAATACAATACCAAGGGTGTCCAGCAGATGTCATCATTTCATAATTTTTCAAACATTTACAAAGTTAAGTGAATTAAAGTGATTCATTGCCTTGGAAACCTTTGTTTCTTCCATTGCTATGCGCAACCTATTTTCCAATAGAGTTAGAGTTTCACTTTGTGAAATGTAAATTAAAACCGTATGATTTGCAGTACAAAGACAGGATATATAATGTTCAAACTGATTAACTTTTATTGTCTTTTGTAAATATGCCTGCATCACATGTTCCATCGCCTTTTCTTTTATCACTCAGTAAGCGCTTGGGAAGTGAGGACACCAACTGTTGAAGTTTCGATATTCTTTCCCATTCTTGCTTGGTATATGACTTCATTTGCTCAACAGTTTTTTTTTTTGTTTGTTTTTTTTTTGCATCATAATGCACCACACATTTTCAGTGGGAGACAGATCTGGACTACAGGCAGGTCAGTCTAGTTTATAACAAAGCCACACTGTTGTAACACATGCAGAATGTGTCTTGGCATCGTCTTGCTAAAATAAGCAGGGACGTCCCTGAAAAAGACGTCATCTGGATGGCAACATATGTTGCTCCAAACCCTGTATGTACTTTTCAGCACTTTTCCACTTTGAGATAGTACATCTCAGAGTCCATCTCAAGTCGGTGGCATTTCTGGATATTGTTGATATATGACTTTCACTTTGCATGGAAGACAAACTGTGTTCCTGTGCCCATGTGGTTTCCTTTAAACAATTATGTGGGTTTTAATGCAATGCCACTGAAGGGTCAAAGGTCATAAACATGTTCAGTTTTTGGCCTTGCCCCTTATGCACATAGGTTTTGATTGTAGATGGTGAAATTCCTTAATTCCTTGCAGTTTTGTATTGAGAAATGTTTAAACTGCTGGACTATTTGCTCATACAATTTTACACAAAGTGGTGAATCTCGCTCAGTCCATACTTCTGAATGACTGAGTCTTTCAAGGATGATCCTTAAACACCCAGTGTTAACTGTGGAATGATCTAAATAGGAGTTTTCTGAGCATTCCACAACTTTCCCATCTTTTACTGCCCTTGTCCCAACTTTAATGAAATGTGTTACAGGCATCAATTCAATGTGTACATATTTACAAAAAACTATAAAATGTATCATTTTGAACATTATATTTCATCTTTGTGCATCAAAAAGATTTTGCAAATCACTGCATTCTGTTTTTATTTACATTTAACACAGTGTGAACTTGTTTGAAATCAGGGATGTAAAACAAAAAATTCCAACAACTGTTGAATGTTGACATTACATTAACATGGCAGGAATATCTAATGTCTGACATAATAATGATCTTGAACATTTAAATCAGTATTATGTTTGTGGTTTGGACTCCAAGCCAGTAAGAGGAAATTAAACAGTTATAGTGGTAGCTGCTCTCTCCATCATGTAATGTAATACACCTGTTGCAGCTGTGGGTGTATTTGAATAGAAGGAAGAACAGTTACAAACTCAAACCAGTTCAAGATATAGAAGCTTATTAAGCAATATTGTCCATCACATCAGACAACAAGAAATGCCTCATGTTAGTATTTGTCATTTAAAGAACTAAACTTAAGCCATCCATTTACCACCTGCTAGTCAGCAAGCTTGGGTGCTATACCTGGCTAACATTTGGTTTATAGCCATTTATTGAAAGCTTACTACAGACTACTACTATCACTACAGACATGCTTATTCCAGCACTATTTATTCACTTGTGCACTGTCACCATGAGATGGCACTGTTTGGCTGTGTTGTGTTTTGTTTTGGCATTAAGATAAAATAAACTTTATTGATCCCTCACAGGAGAATATTCACATGTTACAGCAGATCAGGGACCAAAAGTGCAGATTGAAAAGGGCTGAGTTATAAATAGAATTCAAATAACATAAAAAAAACATAAATAACATAAAAATTTTAAAAGGAGAATAAAAATATAAAATTTGAATTAAAAGACTATACACATAAACTATATACAATATATAGGGATAATTGCATAAATGTAAATAGATATTAATAATATTGCCCTGTAAATAACAGAGATACAGTATCAAAAATTTCACAGGGTGGTTTCACAGTATGAAAAATATTAGTTCATGGAAAAAGTATGATTTCACAGTGAACATATAAATGAGATGAGATGAAAGATAACTGTATGTATGCTGATATGTATATGTATAAGCACTAATAGATACTGTATGATATACAGCCTGTGGTAGATAATAGTGCAAATAATTAGAATGACAGATGTTGAATTCCCATGGCTTTCAAACTACCTAGCATCATGTCTAACTTGGACTGAAAACTCGACATACAGTAGATGCCAGATTGCTTTATTCTACCTCTTGACTACATTCCTTTCTGATGCCTCATATTTCATTTTTCTCAGCTTTGTTCGGCCCCTGGACCAGGCTCTGAGTGGCTACGCTGCCGCTGTCATAGATGGAGGAATCTTCATCTCTGGTGGCTTTAACTGTAAGTATGAGTGTCTGGTTTCCATGTTCCTGTACCACCCCGAGAGAGGAACCACCTACCTATCAGACATGGCCCATGACCGAGCCCAGCATTGCATGGAGCCCCTGCGAGGCCATCTTTAGTCGCAGGTGGTGTCTGTAACCTGAGGAAGTTTTACACTGACCAACAAGTCCTGTGAGGTGTACGATCCTGTGGCCGACTCCTGGACTGCCTTTGCATCGCTGTCTGTGCCCCACGTGGGTGCAGCCTCAGCCGTCCTGGAGGGGAAGATCTACATACTGGAGGATACTGCCAGGACGATTACAGTGAGTCTGGACTGGTCCACCGGTTCGATCCCAGCACACAGCGATGGCAGAACATGGGCAAACTGCCTGGGGCTGTTAGCGACATACGGGCCTGTCTGCTCCGACTGCCCCAACACTTCAGACTTTAATAACTGTGTGATCTATTCCCAAATGTATTTATTATTAGTAAATGTAGTTCAGTTCAAAAGTTTGATGTGCCGTCAGAGATGTAGTATGTAGTATAAATTATATAAATTATATAAATTGTTTTTTTTTGTCTCTATAAATAAAGGATACTAAAGTGAAGGATCAAATATAACACAAACAGTTTTGTTTCTGCTCCCATTTTTCAAGAGTTAGTAAAAAATCTACTCTGCACTAAAAGAGGTTTGTCAAAAATCCATGTTGGTGAGCACCAGTGGTGGATAAGCCAAATGTGTCATGACGTCATGCTAAAAAAAAACCTAACCCCAACAAAGGCAACAATTATGAGCCAATCAGAGGCAGAGTAGTGCTGGTCATGAATTTGTCCTCCTGGTAAAAAAAATAGGCATCTGTAGGCCTGTGTAAAATAGTCATAGTTCAGTGCCATTTTTTTCAAGATGAAACTGCACATTTTTGGGTGGTGCCTTTTATTGTGACTCATTCAAGTCACACCTGTGCAATAATCATGCTGTTTCAACAGCATCTCTATGTGCTACACCTTGGCAAAGGAGAAGTGCTCACTAACACAGTTTAACAAATCAAATTTGTGAACAGAGTAACACTGTTTTTATGTGCATAGAGGTGGTTTGAGGTCTTTTACGTCAACTCATACAAAATGGGAGCAAAAAAAAAAGTGTTCCATTTATCTTTTTGTTGAGTGTACAATCCCAAATACTACAAGGTAGTTATTACTAATCAAATTTATTTAAAATCATCCAACACTCATTCTTGAGAACTGGGACAAAACTGTATTTTGAGGGGGGGTTGATTTTTGCTGGGAAAATATGTTCAGACTCATCTGATAGGAATATTATTTGATGAATTTGTTGAAAAATCGTGAGCTGATCAGTGCTTGAGCATTCCCACCTTTTTTAAATGAGGAAGTGAGACAGGGGAGCCTGAGGTAAAGCTATGACAGCTGATGGAGTTGATGGAAAACTAGGACACAACTTAGAGGGCCAACATTATTGTTAATAAAAATCTATTTTAAAACAAAGATGGCAATATTCAATCAGTAGGTATTGTTAGTTTTTAAATTTTCTTAAGTTGTGAATCCTTGCATATATTACAGATTACTTATATTTCATATATATAAATCCATAAAGACTACATTTTCACCAAAAAAATTGAATTAAAGTGTTGGTAATAATCATTTTTAAAGGTTTTTTGGTAGTGCATGATTCATCCCAGTTCTTGAGAATGAGTGCAATCATTTGTATGTCACAATATGATTATATAACTCTCTGCATGTCTTTTTAACATTTACCTTATTTTGCTAACTCATGTATGTCAACTGGAGTTAAATAAATTATACTGACTGTTCATTCAAAAAACTACTTGACACAACATTGCAGGCTTTTTAAACATTTATTTATTCTGTTTTATTCTTTTTGAAGAAGTAAGAACAGGCACTATGAGAATCAATCAAGTTGACTTGATCACATAACTTTGTGTTCTCATGACCTCTACAGATCAAATGTGCCACAAAGGCTCCCTTCCTGAAATGCAAATTGATTATCCTACCAAAAATAAAGCCCTTAAATCATCATGTAATGTGCAATAAAACCTGAAAATGAACTTCGCTTTCTGCTTTCACTTAAACCAGTTTACAAACACAACTGTTCTTCCTCAAGGAGACTAGAATCCCACCTGTATGTGGCTGGGTATTGTACCCATAAAAGTATGATATAATAAAAGCCTAGAAGTATGAAGTAATGTTTACATTTTAATGTCCAGCCACTAGTGTCCTCCCTCTCAAGGTTAATGCATATGAGCCTTAAATTAATTCATTCTGTATTAAACTGAAGTGGATCCTTCAGATGTATTTACTCACATACAAAACTCTTATTTTTGGATTAGGTTTATAAGTGAAAAGCATTCTCAGGATGATTACACTTTACAGGAGAAATTGCTGAGAGGAAGAAGAATAAAATGAAACAAAAAGCATGCATCCCTAAATCAAAACCTTGGTACCTTGTTCAGATTTTTAACCCCACCAATATAGCGGGAAGATGAGGAACCCACTGAAGGCGCCTGTGTGTATTTTTCCACCCTGCCACAGGTGATGTGGACGGTGTCACCAGAATCCAGTTCAAGAATTATTGTGTTGCTGGTGGTGTCGCTGATATCCAGTCCTGTGAATTCCCAGGTGCTCATTTGGTATTGGTCGTTCTTCATCAGTATGGCTCCTGAATTGTGACGGTTGTAGCCAAAAGTCATGAATGTAAAGTGGTAAATGCCTTTCATCGGAGCAGTGAAGATGCCTGCAAAAAAGGAAAATGCAATGACTTTACACCATTTTAAACAATTGTTGTTAGGTGAGATAATCTTTCACTTGAGATGATTTTTTGATATATTTTTTGATAGATTTTTTTACTCACTGGAACACAAATAACAATTAGCTCTGCGAAAAACAGCCAAATCAGTCATTCAAAGAAATAGTTTGACACTTTGGGAAATATGCTTATTCGTTTTCTTGCTGAGATTTAGGCCCAGTTCAGACCAAAGATTCGACAAGACAAGTTCAAACTAGCAACTACTTGCAATTATTCACGTTCAACAGCCTTCTGAAAATAATAACATAACGTTACAAGGAGCAGTAACATGTAGGTGACGTATATTGTGCACAACGAGAGATGTACTTCACTGAGCGTTTCACACAAAACTTAAGTATGACAATCACGCCACAAACTGCAACTTTCTTGACATGTAAAATTATCTTTTAAATTGACAAGCAGCTTATGTGCAATTCCTGGTCGGGTTCAAACACAATCGAAAAAAAAATTGTCCCCGCCATAGACTGCCGTTCATATTTTTTCCGAAGTTAGGTCCCATGGGGCACACCGAAAGGGGAAAGATTTTGCCTCTCTATACAGTCAATAATTTAAACCGGTGCCTCACATTCTAAAACCAGCCACTGGCGACTTGTTGAAAGCAGTGCCAGCTGCCAGCTGCTCTCAGCTAGCCTGAATCGAGCTGAGATGGGCCAGTTCAGTTGAATATCTTTGGTCTGAACTGGGCTTTAGATAACGAGTAATGCCTGTACTCTATATATAAAGCTAAAGCCAGCAGCAGGTTAGCTTAGTGTAACATAAATACTGAAAGCCCAGTGATTAGCATGTTAGATCTTAATTGTTTAATCCATACAAAAACCTAAGCATTAAAGCACCAATTCACCATTTTACAGGGATTTTATGTATGATTTCTTGGCCGGGACCAGTTGCTAAGAAACCAGCAGGACCTGGCCAGGAGTGCAGCTAGCTGTTTCCTATTTGCGTTATACTATTCATTCAAGGAACAGGGAAGGTATTAAGTGAAAGTTAGACATGGTCCATTTATTGGCCATATTCTACAAAATCTGTGTCAAGCAAAAAAAAAAAAAAAAAGTAAAATTTATGGCTTTAGCATAGCCTATATAAATAACTGTAAACAGTTATTTATGTGTTGTTGTCATGGATTATTATGGCCATTGTCCCTAAAACTAAGACACATCTGTCTGACTCTGGACAGTGTGCATAACATACCTGTGTTGTTGTTGTAAGCATTGCCAATGTTTGTGAAGACTTTGCCAAAGATAAGAGTAGAATTGGTGGAGGTTGCAGGTCCAGTGAACACATCAGGAGACTCAACGATAGTTGCAGAAAATGCCACCTTAGCTAAAGACAGTAAGATAAACATTGTTAAAACTGAGTTTAGTGTGTGTGTGTTTGTACCTGAAAACGTCTTAATTTTAACATTAATTACACTTAGAGTCTGGATATTCTTTCTCTGTCCTTACCTCGTAATGGAAATCTCCTCTGTTGTGTCCCTATCAACAGAAAAGGTCATTTTACATTTTTTTAAAAATTGTTCCACAGTTATGAAAAAGGAACATAACACGGTAGCCTAAACACTGTTATGCTTGAAAGGTTAGTCACAAAGATTTCAAATGCACGAATGTTGCAGATCAAGATGTAGTCTGATCCTACCATCCAAAGCATCAATCCTTTGTTCCAGCATCATTATTTTCTCTTCAAGTTTTGTCTGGCCATCATCAACGTGCAAAATGTTTTTGTAGTTTGAGCAAACGGTTGGTGTCTCTCGGTTTGGCTCCACCTCGCACGTCCGATTGTGCGGGAGATGGGAGGATGCAAGTCCGAATAAAGCAAGAAGAAAAACCACCGTGGTCACCATTTTTAAAAATGAAATAAGTTCTTTACTCAACAGCTGTTTGCAAAATTTGAGTGTCTGGGCAAGGACTGGCTCAGCAGCTCCTTTTATCTTCAGCTGGACAGCCCACTTGTGACAACAAGGGTGCAGCAAAAGATTTATTTCATGAACGTCGTTTAGGACGTGTCTCTTGCCAAAAGTGATGTGACCCAACCCCACCCCCCGGAAATCCAAAAAGGTATTTCTGATTCTGCACAAACAAACTGCAACAGAAAGGAAAACTCCCCAATTTTCTGTCTTATGTTGTGTACTCCTACCCTTCTAATATGTAGAAATTAAGCTAAATCATTTTCTTTTCTGTCCCTGCACTGCAGGGTTCATGTTCCTCCATCTATTCTCTGTCTTCCCCTGTCTCTGATATATGTCTTATCACATGTATTTGTGTTTAATTTGACATGGACAGTTGATCCTTAATAAGTCCTGTGTCTTCACAAAACTTCGCTCCTTTCCTGTTTCTTGTACTAAGACATGTTGTGTGTTAGACTTGTCAATGTTAAAACAAAAACAAAAAACTTTGAAGATGGTTAAAAGATATTGCTGGAGGCAGGCGTGGCATTATGTACAACTGGCCCACCTTAAATGACTGGGAGAACATATATTTTCTTAATTAGGGGGCCAAGCCCGCGGGGGCTGGGGAACGCGACTGCAAAGCAGACGCGTTTCCCAGCACCAGCGGTGCTGGGAACCCTATTGTTTTTGTTCGGATTTTTATTTTTTTTCTTCTTTTTTTTATTATTATTTTTCCGTTGATAAAAGTCCTGCTGCAGCCTAAACCGTACAAGGGAGGGCGGTGCAATTTGGAGGGTTGGTCCAGACCCCTGCACGTACCTCAGACGCAAAAACCCACTTATGTCCGCCACTAGGTGGCGCTATAACCAAGGAAAACACGTTTGGGCCTATAACTCCCACACCGTATGTCACACATGCAAAAACCTCATATCCCCAGATTTCTTGAATATCGGTGAATAACCTGGGCTAGGCCACGCCCATTTCCGCCTATAATTTTTTTTCGCTACATTGCGAAAACTGAAAAACCTACTTTTTCGAACTCCTCCTTGGGGTTTTGTCCAATCAGCGTGAAACTTGGTGTGTAGAGTCTACAGATGGACCTGATCTAAAGTTATCAAAAGAATTTCGTTCGGTCAAAAAGTCCACTAATTATTAACGAATAAATTTTTCTAGCTAGCTATAAAAACGCAAACTGTTGCATATCTCGGTCAAAATACATGCTAACGACACCAAACCTGAGATCCTTGATTGGCATGTGACTGTGAGTGTATCAGCAAAATTTGGATAATTTTAGCCACTAGGGGGCGCTGCAAATATGGCAACGTTATATCTCTTGAACAGCATCACCGATTTTAACGAAATTTGTTGGCTACCATGCTGGGTCAGTCCTGAGGCGATATCTTGAAGATAATCGCGATTGGTAGAAGTGGGCGTGGCTTATGACGCGATACACAACAAACATTTATTTCAGCTCAAGTATTATGCTGAAGGCTTTGAAATTCACAGGGTATATGTAGAATAGCACCCAACCTGCCCATACCAAAAAATGTGCATCTACTCCACTAGGTGGCGCTATAACGGACGCAAACGCGTTTTGGCCTGTAACTTCCACATTCTAAGTCACATCTTTGTAATCTTCATATCCACGTGTTCCCCAGATAGACCCGCATCGTAGGACATAGGCCACGCCCACTTCCACTGTATATTTCTAGTCATAAGTTGCTACACGTCAAAACCCTACTTTTTCGAACTCCTCCTAGGGTTTAAGCTCTATCTGCACGAAACTTTGCACACACAATCTCCACACTTGCCTGATCAAAAGTTATCAAAAGAATTTCGCTACTCCAAAAAAAACAGTCGTTATAAATAAACAATTTCTTCTGCTAGCTAAAAAACACATACCGTTGCATATTTTTGTCAAAGTAAAGGCTATCGATGTCAAACTCAAGTCAATTGTTTCAGACGTCGTCCAGAGGCTCTGGGCCAAATTTGGCGCACATTGGCTGATAGGGGGCGCTATAAACACAGAAACATTAAGTGACATGAAAGTTGATCGGATTTGCACGAAATTTGGTGAGCACAATATGGGGTGCCTCCTGAGGCCACATCTTAAAGTTTAGCGCGACTGGTAAAAGTGGGCGTGGCTTATGACGCGATAAACAACAAACATTTATTTCAGCTGAAGTATTATGCCGAGGGCTCTGAAATTCTCAGGGTATATGTATAATGGCACACAGACCTCCCGTACCAAAAATTGCATGTCTACTCCACTAGGTGGCGCTATAACAGAAGCAAAAACATAAAGCGACACGAAAGTTGATCAGACTCACACCACATTTGATGAGCATGATGTGGACTCACTCCTCAGGCCAGCCTTTCACACTTCCACTGCTCTTCCTGTTACAATTACAATACCGCAGGCGAAACGTCGGCTGGTATCCCGCTGGGGGCCGAGTGGCACGGGGGGGGCTTGGCCCCCTTTCATAACTGCTTGCAGTTCTAGTTTTTATTTTTAATTATTAAAATCAGCATTTTAATACACCCTTAAAACAAAGAAAAGGTTCCATTTGAAAAAAGACAACATTTATTTGGCTATTATCACATGTGAGGTCTGGACCAATCACAATCATTGCCTCGGACATGTTACGTTCACACGCGCACATCACACTATGGCAGTTGTTAAGCAGGAAATGATGACAGCTGCATGGAGGAAAGCATATCATGGTCTTATTTTACACCTGTAAATGCATTTCTCATGCATTTACAGGTAGATGGATTGCCAAAATTCCCATATTCCATATTTGTCTGTTTATCCTCTCAAAAACAACAGTCTCACTGCGGTCACAAAACTGTCAACAGCACCACAACTTATATTCATTAAAGGAAGTTTATTTAATTATTCTAGAAATGTTAATTTGGCAGCTACAAACAAGCCTGGTAGTTCATTTGGTAGAGTGTTTGCTCCATGTACTGAAGCTGTGAGTCTTCAGCTAAGTAAAAGGCATATAATTGCAGTTCACGATTTATTTTCATGAATAAAATTGATACAGAAAACATCCTCCTTCTAGGCAGAGTAATATTTTTTAAAATGAGCATGATGTGCGGACATACTGATGTAAGCATGTTCTCAATGTCTGGCTTGACCAATCAGATTGCTTGGCTGGAACTGCCTGCCGTAATGTTAGCACACACTAACTAGCTAACTAGCAAACTAATCTACTAGTCTTTAGCTAGCTAGTTAGGTAGCTAAAGGTTTGCTATGTTTTATCACTCATGAAGATATTTGAAGTCAGTTCGGGTCTCATTCAGTCAGAGCATTTCTGTAAGTTATTTTTCTTAATCTTAAATACAAATATGTACTGTAGGCTGAGCAGCAAACCAGGATTACATTAAAATAAAATCTGAGTCATGCTCATTTCCTTGTCTTCTGCATGGATCATCAGCTGGTGAAGGTGCTATTTTTTTTTTTGTCTCGGACCTGCAGCAGTCTTTTAGCATGATATCAGGTAGCAATCAAGTGCATTTTTTTAATTTTTTTTTCAGATTTTTTTGGGGGGGCTTTTTGCCTTTATTTAGCTGAGGATGTGACAGGAAGGGGGCAGAGAGAGAGGGGACGACACGCAGCAAATGAGCCGCAGGCGGGAATCGAACCTGCGGCCACTGCAGAGGACTGACAGCCTCAGTACATGGGGTGCACACCAACTGAGCTACAGGGGTCCCTGCAATCAAGTGCATATTTAAGGGCCTTTTACAAAGTTCTTGTGTTTAAAATGCATCCAATGGAAACCTTGAAGTAGCTCAATATTATTTTATTACAAATCCAATTTGTAATGATGAACATACAGAGAATTATCATCCAAATCTGCGGCTCCCCTCAGCTCTGTGGAGCTTTATAGGAAGCTCAGCTCATTGTTTGGCAGTTCTGGTTCACTCTCACAGTTCTCGGAGAGTTGTTTCTGGCAACAGCAGGGAGCTTTTATTGGTACTGAACTGGGCTAAACTATGACACACGAGCACCTCAGCTGTTTGTCAAGAATATGGGGTTTTTTTTACAGTTTGCTCACGGCACCGTTCTGATTTTTAAAAGGATAAAGGACCATAAAAGACTAAGCTGTTTATACTGAATAACAACTGAATAGAGCTGGAAACATTAAACTTGACTGCTGTTTTTCTCCATCTCATGTTCCTTATTCCTTAGACAGCTGACACGAAATATGAAACATATCGTCCTCCCTGTTTTTCTCGTTCATAAAAAAATCCATTGATACCTATCACAGTGTAATATTTCCATTATGATTATCTAGACCAGCTTCTTTTTTCTTTTTTGTTTTTTTTTTAGCAAAGTAGTTTTTTTGCCAATTTTCAACTGTTTGTGTCCCAAAAGTATCAGCTTGTCTTCAGTGATCAGGGTTGTTCAGCAAGTATCATTTTCATGTCCATGGGATGCACCAATCATTTTGATGAGCTGCCCATCGACTCTTTTGTTGCCCTCGCATAGATTCAGGCAGATTCATACATTAAATAGCATTATTTCATGGGTATTATTTTATGTCATTATTATAGCAATGTAAGTGGCTCTAAATTGCTGCTTTCTTTAATGATGTGAAATTCCCTGCAAAACGTGAGGGTATTCATTCATTTCCAACATAAATAGTGAGAGAGAACTGCACTTTGTGCAGCCCATCGTACATGTTTGGATATGTCTTGTAACATATTGGTATGATTTTCTGGTCATATAATTCCAGGTGTTGTTCCACAAAAGTGTTCGCTTCTTGTTGCCCAGACTGGCCATGTTTTCTCCTTGTGTGAGGGAGACATGTCACATCCGTTTGTAAATTTCATAACGGAGGATGGTAAAAAGTTAAAATACTTTAACTTTGGGCTTATCGTCGACAGTATTACTCTGCCGGCCTAGTAGTACCTAAAATAACTAGTAAAAGTTATTTTAGAGTCCTTCTCTCAGCCACTAAAATTATGATCCAGTTTGCCATCAACTGTTGGCCTGAATTAATGTGCATGCAACATTAAAACATACAAAAGGTACAAAAATATTCAAAATATTAATAAAAGATTAACACTAATTGATAAAAAATATATAAAAACAACGGTAACACTCTCAAATGAAGTATACAAAAATTAGTTACCAGGAACGAATGAAGAACTAACATGCTAGTTAACCATTAGTTAATGAGTAACAGCTAATCAAATGATTAGATGATGAAAAAATAAGTGAGGGAACAATTTAGGAATTCCTCCTCAATGATGAATTGTTCCTAAGTACTTCCCAAATAATTCCTAATAGAGGACTACATTAGATAATGATGAGATTTTTGAAATGATCAGGGCACAAAACTAGCAGTGACTAATTAATAACTAATTAATAACTAATTACTTCATTAATCATTAGGTAATGATGAAGTAATGAGGGACTAGCTACTCATTAACTAAGTTAAATAATGTTATTACTTTTTAAGGGAGTAATAAGTAAAAAGTAACTTATTGCGCTTCCTGAGTAACTTGCCCAACACTGCTTGGGACAACATATGTGGGGATCATGTTAATGTTGGCAGAGTTTTGTAAATGTCAGCTGGTTGCATCTGGTAGTTGTGGTGGCATTGCAGTAGGTGCTTCACCATCTGTTGCCTGGCAGGGAACTGCACACTTTTAGTCTTGTAATATCACCTATATTTAAATTTGTTGGCTTCTGTATCCTTCTCATAATCACAGTCATAGATCACAAAAACTGGCGAACGATCACTGATGTCACTCAGTAGTAGCTCGCTCTCTCCAAAATAAGTATTATCTACTAAAAGTGGCATAATGTGATGTTTGGTTCTGCTTGGTCTTTTGATCATTGGATATACAAACCACGATACATTTCATCAACAAACAAATTTCAAATTTCAAATCTTCTGATTTGTTTTAGCAACATTCTCTCCATACCATCCTTAAATATTTCAGCACTGCATCCAAGTGCTTTATACACACAGCTAACAGTTACTTTTTTTCCCATCCAGATTTCTATATTAATACATTCAGGCACTTCATCGTCATGCTCTCCACTACAAGGGCAGCTTTTATCTGCAAACAAACACACACACACACACACACACACACACACACACACACACACACACACACACACACACACACACGTTGTCTATTGTTAAATAAGTGAAGATTTTATGGATATTTCATGTTGTATTCAGTGCATAACAATAACAGCATACAGAACAACTGATGAACTGTATAACTGACCCAAACAGTGAACACAGTAACAGCAGGAAGTTTGTTTAAAATGAGCAGTTTGGATGAATTTTAGAAGATTATTTCCTATGAATACTGCATCAGTACTAAGTTTTCCTGTTAGTTTTTTTTAGGACCATTTTACATGGTCTGTACTATTATATGTTTGTTTGTTTTTTGTTTTTTTTAACAATGATACATACCTAACAGGCCTGCCTTTTGACAAATTCACCCTTTGCTTTCCCTTGACACTTGGCCATTGTTCTATTTACTCTGATGTTGTCTTAACTGTGCACTTGGAGTGCCGGACAACAGAAGGCTCTGTGAGTACAGCAGGTCTTTACTGTGCCCTTATCCTGTGAGGTTTATATCTTAAATAATAAACTAACCTTATTTAATTTAGTTTTCCTCACAAGAATCATGAAGGCCTCATGACCCCTGTGAAGCTCTGGTGACCCCTAGTGGGGATCAGGACTCCCTTCAGTTATGGAATTAGTGGTATAAACCAGTTTTTCCCAAACTTTTTTTCTCGGACCCACTTTTTAATAATTATAAATCATTGCGACCCCACAATCTGTCTTATCTTGTGAAGAGTTAATCTGCATCACCTTATATTATCCAGACACATGCACATACACATAATGTTTAATGCTTTAAAAGTTAGAAATAAATGCATTTAGGCTGAGTTAACTGGACATTTTCATTTACTCTCATCAAAGAAAAAAACATGCTGAGACAATTCAAAATTTCACTCTAATATAGTTTTGAGCCCAACTCAGACTCTGAAGTTAAACTAAACTAAAATAAGTTTTGCCAACTTTTCATCTTTAGTTGAGATAATTTACTTTTCTTCTTTCAGAAATTTTTCTCAGTGAGCAGTGAACTTGTTATTATTTGGGTGTTGGAAAATTAAATGGTTTAAATCAAACATTTTAAAATATATAAACCATTATTCACTTCCACTTTGAGTTTACTCAATAATTTTTGAAGTACATTTTTGGGGGGTTTCTAACACTCAGTGATTCAAGTTTATCTAAAGGAGAAATGTAAATTATCTCAACAAAACTTCATTAGTCAGCAAAACTTTTTCAAAACTTAAGCTTGAGTTTAGCTCAGAGCTAAAAAAAAATAAATAAATAAATAAATAAATAAATAAATAAAGTAAGTTGGCCTGAAATTTTGAGTTTTCTCAACTTTTTCATTTTTACAGTGCAGGACATTTTAGCCTCCTTCATAAATGAGACAGTATAAGTGCATTTAGGCAGAATTAACAGGCTCAGTTTTTTTCCTCAATATACACATTTCAAATGCTTTATAAAAGCTACTGCAGATATAAATCTTTTTATTTATTTGATGACCCAAATAAAATCTTCTGTGACCCACCTACAGATCATGACCCAGTGTTTGGGAATGGTGTAGGAATTGCCTTTTTTTTTTCTCCATAAATAAAGCATACTAATTAGTGAATCACATTAATTTTAAATCATCTATCAAATATGTGATAATTGATGGTCATATGAATATTTGCATGTCTTTGTAACATATACCTTATTGTGAAGTGACAAAATTAAAATGTTAACTTATGTATGAATTAAATCAAATCTACTATTTTTTTTTCTTTTAAATTTTATTTTGTTGTATTTGGTATAAATATACACCATGACCTTAATAAAAATCTGTTCTGACTTCCTATGTTGCCTTATTGCTCAGATTTTTGAAATATTTTAACTAGTGTTAGTTGTTTATTATCTGATGCACACGCCCCAAAAATACCACTTAAGTGGTTAAAGAAAATTTATTGAAACAAACACAACTGATTTCATGTAACATTACATTCTGAGCCCCTAACTTTGTACTCTTTTAATCTCACAAAATGTGGCACAAAAATAACAATTGATTTATCCTACCCTAAAGTGTAACACTTAAATCATCATATATTAAGGAATAAAACACGAAAATGAAAAACAAATGAACAAAGACGTCCATTCTCTTTAAGAGAAACCATTAATCCTATTCCTCTAGTGAAGTTTTTGAGGTATTTAGAAGAGTATATTAGTGAGTGAAATCATTCTCAAACAGTTACACTTTACATCAAACATTGCTGAGAGCGAGACAAATTAAAGTATCGACAAAAAGCTTGTGTCCCTAAATAAAAACCTCAGTGTTACAGCCCCAAAAATCTACTTTGTTGGGAAGATGAGGAACCCACTAAACACACTTGTGTGTATTTTTCCACCTCTCCACAGGATGATGTTGACAGTCTCTCCAACATTCAGTTCAAGAATGACTGAGTTGCTGGTGGTGTCACTGACATCCGGTCCTTTGAATTCCCAGGTGCTCACTTGGTAATGCCCGTTCTTCACCAGGATGGCTCCGGAAGTGTAGCTGTTGTAGCCAAAGGTCATGAATGAGAAGTGGTAAGCCCCTTTCACCGGAGCAGTGAAGATGCCTGCAAAAGAAGAAAATGTGAAAACAGCCAAATCAGTCATTGAAAGGAATATTTTGACATTTTGGGAAATACGCTTCTTCACTGTCTTGCTGAGAGTAAACTAAAGCCAGCAGCTGCTTAGCACCTTAGCATAGCATAAAGACTGAAAACTGGGGGAAACAACTAGCTTGCCTCCATCCAAAAATATCAAAAAACACCTACCAACAGCTCTAAAGCATGCCCGCTAACATTACAACATAACATAGGCTAATTTAATCCTTACAAAAACCAAAGCATAAAAACCAGTCAAGTCACCACTGTTTGTTGAGTGCATTGATTTCTTTTGTATGTAGCCTGCTTTTAATTTTTACAAGGTTCATTTACTTAAATAATAAATGTAAAAATGATGGTACAATTTATTTTTGAGGACTGAAAGAATTAATTTTGGAAGCTTTATATTATATTTGTATGGTGCCACTCTGATGTGCTGTGGTAGGACCATTTACTTTTCTTTTAGATACAAATTTGAAACACAGGAATGTAAGAAATGGTAAGATATTGTAATGTTTGTAATTAAAGTAGATATGTGAAATTGTACATTAATGTGCTCATGTCCCGCCTAGTCCCGCCCTACAGTGCTGTGATTTGCTAATACTACTGTGCTGCTGGCAGTTCCTTATTGAAACATTATTTTAAAATATCTGTAAGACAGTTTTGACATGTTGCGATATACCTTTTCACACGCAGAACTTGTGTGAAAAGACTGATTTATAGACATCTTTAATTTAATAATTCAATTTTCAGATGCTGAGAAGGGATTGTGACGATTGGAAATGTAATTTGAACATGTCAGTGAACATTGCCACTAGAATTGTATTGTTGATATCAACAACTGACATTTTCACAACTGAGAATGTAATTGTTGACATCATTGATTAACATTTTGACTAATGAGAACTGAGTTAAAGATATTAACTGGAATTGTAAGGAGTCGGTATGATATTATGGATATATCGACTTGGATTATAACACTACAAAACTGAATCACACATATCTATAAAGTTTGAATAGAAGTCAATGGTAAAAGTTGACTAGTTATCATTAAAGGTGTAATATGCAACAGTTTCCTCAAAACCAATGCATAGACTCATGTCTGTGAAGATTCTCAGTCATCCAGGTCACGGTATTCGTAGCAAAGGTTGTCGTAGGCAACTGGACTTGATAGAGTTCTCGAAGACGTTTCACCTCTCATCCATGAAGCTTCTTCAGTTCTTCAGTTCTCAGAAGCGAAACGTCTTCGAGAACCCTACCAAGTCCAGTTGCCGACGACAACCTTGGCTACAAAATGCATAGACTCATGTGAACATAATCCCTTTCAATCACCGCTTATGACCCACTAGAAGTGTGTAGTGTTGGCTGTCTCTGCAGTGACCCTGTCGTCTGCCTAGTTTTCTCATTTTTTTGCTGTGCTCGGGACAGTTGACCAACCCAGAGTGTTGGTATTTGACATCCTGGGACATTCTGATGCATTTACGAACAGCTCGGACAAATCCTACTGACTGTATCTTTAAAGGATAAGTTCGGTTTTTTTGACACCTGGACCTTATTGTTAGGATTAAATATGCTCGTAGACTCACCCAGACAATTTTGGTGGAGCTCGGAGCCGTTTTCGAGCAATTTAGATCCAGCCGACGGCGTTTTTTCTCATGCCATAGTAGCGGACGGGGCCAGAAATCGAAGCCCCTAAATTAGACATTATCTGCTGCGAAACTCGCTCATTTCACCTACATTTTATATAAATGAATGGCCAGTGTTATCACCATGTCAGCTCAGCTTCGTTGTTATGGTCATCCGGGACTTTACAAGGATGGGTAACTTTTGGTGGCATCATAGACGTGCGCCGCAGGACTGCAGCTGAGTAGAGACGCTGTTGTTGCTAGGCTACACGGCAACACGGCTATTTTGAGCAGCATGGCGGAATATTTACCCGATGTAGAAGTGTCTGACGACGACTTTGAGTATAATGGATGCCCGTAATCGTTTTGAGCCAGAATACACCGACGAGAAGCTATTTGAAAGGAGGATGCAGAGGGAAAGAGCCGAACAGCTGGCCAGAGAACAAGCAACCACTGCACGTCCACGAATGGGGGCTAACTGGTGGTGTTGTTGTGGACATTGCATGAGTTTCGCAGCAGATAATGTCTAATTTAGGGGCTTCGATTTCTGGCCCCGTCCGCTACTATGGCATGAGAAAAAACGCCGTCGGCTGGATCTAAATTGCTCGAAAACAGCTCCGAGCTCCACCAAAATTGTCTGGGTGAGTCTACGAGCGTATTTAATCCTAACAATAAGGTCCAAGTGTCAAAAAACCGAACTTATCCTTTAAGTTACAGATATCAATGGGTATTTTCACTAGTAAGACAATTAATTGTCGATATCAAGCTTTGACATTTTGACTAGTGAGAAATTAATTATTGATATCTTTAATTAGAATTACTACTAGTCAAAATCACATTGTGCATATGTTGGCTTGGGATTTAACTAGTCAAAAAGGTGCTGATTACTACAATTGCTGTTATGGCTACTTATAAAATGTTAAAAAGGCTTGCCATACCAAAGTAAGACATGAAGCATTTATTGTTCATATTTTAAAAAAATTGTAACAAGCATGGACTCATAAAACATCCAGTGTATCCAATGTATTTAAAAACATGTTTTCACATTTGTCTGTCATTGGTCAAGTTTCTTAAGGTTTAGTGTGTAGAACATACCTGTTTTTTTGTTGTAAGCGTTGCCGATGTTTGTGAAGACTTTGTTAAAGATCAGCAAATTGTTGTTGATTACAGGTCCAGTGAACACACCAGGAGCTTCGACCACAGTTGCAGAAAATGCCACCCTGGCAGTTACTAAAGAAAGTAAAGTAAACATTGTTATGTTCAGTTTAGAGCTAATGTGTGGAAAGAGCTTATATTTGTCACCAAGTGACCCTTCCCAAGTCCCGCCCCTTTTTGCTCTGGGCTCCAACAGCAGTTGAGCAAGCTTGATAGCTCTGTCAGCTTTCTCCTTTGCTTTAAAAGCAACTATAGTCACATTTTAAATGAGCTAACTTAGCAAAACACCAATTTAACTGGCTAATGATTACTGTAGATTAGCTTTCTTGTTTGATTAATATAGATTGGCTGGCTAGTTAGGTAGCATTTTGCTAACATTAACTAACTTAAGCTGTGAATATATGTATGTTTACAACATCTGTTAAAAATTATAAAAAACTTTTGCTTGCTTTTCATCGACACAGACAAGTCTAGCATATCTAAGTACAGGAAACACGAAAAGGATAAAGTTGACTCAAGAACCAAGGTTGCTCAACTGTTATTGGAGAAAAAACAAAAAGGGGCAGGACTTAGGAAGGGTCAAATATATGAAGAGTCTAGATATTTGTTGTCTGCTCTTACCTTCTGCTGCAATTTTGGTCACCTCTTGTTTGAGATTGTTTTGTTCTTGAAGTTTTTGCTCGGCTGACCCCAGCCTGGTCTTTATTCCTATCAACAGAAAGCAGATCATCATTTTAAAAGGTAATTTTACAATTTCCACAATCATCCCACAGTTATTAGAATAGAAACGAAGCAAGACAGAGCCTAAACAGCCGAAGCAAAATATTTATTACACTCTCACAAAGCATCAGTAGAGCTCCACAGTGCAGGTCCGGAAGTGAAAATTCCATTCATATTGTGAATATAGGATTTAAATTATTAATCATAATTTTGTAAGGATTTATATGTATGAAATATATCTTTTAAACATTTCTTAACTTGCTCTGTGCCAGAAAACATCGTTGTCCCAGACAAGAATTTAGAACTTAAAACAACTGAATTGAAATTATTGACCCCTGTGGCCCACATTGACATCAAATCTGTCAGATTTGGACAAATATCCTAAGGACCCCTGCCTCACTCTCCTGGTTTAAAACAAGGCAGGAATACTGCCCAAGCACTGGTAAACTTTTTATTTTTTAACAAATTCATTAAATCATATTGCCATCAGATGTGTCTCAGCCATAACATGTCAACTCCAACTCTAACTGAAAAAACATGGTCCTTGTTGAGCTCTATTGCAGGATTAGAATAAAAGTTGGGGGTTATTTAAAGTTTTACATGTAGCCTACCTGCAGTGTCGTTCTTGAGAGTGTTGAGGGCAACTTTCTGCTCATCCACTGCGGTCCTTTGCGTTTTCAGCTGGCTGTCAACATTCCTGAATTTGCTGTCAGTTTCCTCCTTAAATTGATCAGCATCAGCCTTTTGTTCGTTCAGTTTTGCGCTGAAACCTTGAAACAAAAACAAAATCATAGCATTATTAAAGGATTATTATTCATTATTCATTTTTCATATTATTCAGATCATTTTCACATCTAATTCGTGAGAACAGTTTGAATGGAAACAAAATTTTGTGCATGTGGCATGAATGTTAGACAGTTTTGATTTTAAAATTACCTTCGTTGTTCTTTTGTATTTTCTTCAGTCTTCCTTCAAGTTCTGTCTTTGCAGCATTCAGTCGGGCTTCAACTTTGACTTCAAGCTCCTGGGCTGTCTTGTTAAGGCTGAAAAGTTCATTCTTAAGGGAATTCATTAGTCTCTGTGTGTCATTGAACGCAGCCTCAGTTTCTGACTCCAGACTTTCAAGCTTGGCTTTTTTGTCCCTCAGTTGCTGCTCAGCTGCATCAAGTTTCTTTTCGATCTCACTGAAGTTTCCCCCGACTATGTCTCTGTGTTTCACCAGATCTCGAACCTCCCTCTTCAGGTTGAGGATGTCAGCTTTGTGTTTGTCCAGCTGTGTCTTTGTGTCTTTGAATTCCTTCTCAGTTTGTAACTTTGTCGATTCGAGGTTCTTTAGTGCGCTTGAAAGTTAGTTGCCAAGATTTTGAGTGCACTAATGTCGCTGTCTGCCTGCTTGAGGTGTAGTTTGGTCTTGCGTTCCATATCCTCCATCCTTTGTTCCAGTATTTTTTGTTTGTTTTCTATATTTGTCTGGACACTGTCAAGATGTTCTATGTTTCTGTAATTTGAGCAATGAGTTGGTTCTCTTTCTTTGGCTCTGGGTCACATGTCCGTTGGTGTGAAGTTTGGAAGATGCAACCACGAATAAAGCAAAAAGAAAAACAACCTTGGTGACCATTTTTAGAGATGAGATGAAGTTCTTCACTCAACAACTGTCTGCGCTGTCTGCCAAAAAAAAAAAATGTTCTTGTGCAAGAACTGGCTCAGCAGCTCCTTTTATCTTTGACAGGAACAGCCCATTTATGACAAGGAGGGTCAGCAAGACCGTTTTTACATAATGATCTTTGAGGGAATGTCCCTCGCCACTCAAATCAAACAACCAGAAAATGACAGAAAGGAAATCTTCTTGGTTTGTCCTTCTGCAGTCTCTTACCCTTCTGACATGTAGGAATGAAGCTAAATCCTCCAACGCTTAACGTTAAAAAAAACAAAAAATCTGTCTATTTTCCCCTGAATTTAGTAAAAAAAAAAATCATTTGACATGGACAATTGATCCTGTGCTAAGCCCCGCCCTCCTTAGTTACTGTTGGTATCGGTCAAGCTTTCCATCCTTCTCATCCTGCACAAGACAAAATTGGGAGTAATTGTTGGGAGCACTCAGTCTAAGATTTCACAGAATGTAAACACAAGCAGCTTCTCATTTCTAGCTGACAACGTGGATGTTGCTTGGCTAAGACTCTCGCTAGCAGATTTAATAAGTGTAGCTAGCTTATGTAAGTTAATGCTAATGCTTAAACTCCTTGAATCAGCTGAGAATTTTCCAGCAGACTTGTCATTTGATACATTTTAAAATAAGAACCTTGTAAAAATCCTTGTGTCCTGCGTGGGTTCTCTCCAGTACTCCGGCTTCCGCTCCCACAGTCCAAAGACATGCAGCAAAGGTTAATTGGTGACTCTAAATTACCCGTAGGTGTGAATGTGAAGTGAGTGGTTGTCTGTCTCTGTGTGTCAGCCCTGTGATGAACTGGCGACTTGTCCAGGGTGTACCCGCCTCTCGCCCAGTGTCAGCTGGGATAGGCTCCAGCCCCCCGCAACCCTCACGGATAAGCGGTTACAGAAGATGAATGAATGAATGAACCTTGTAAAAGGTCTCAAATATGTGAAGTTACTTAACAGCTGTGAACATTATGTGATGCTGATGTTAAAGCTAGCTTACATCCCAGCAGACATTGGTCAGACGGTGAAATACGGCACATATTTGTATATGATAGATGACAGAAAAACACTTATTAATATTGGAAAAGGAAGTGCAGGGATTAGATTGATGCTGTGGACCTTGACAAGGAGAACTTTGGATGCTAAATCAAAACAAAGAAAAGTCTCAGAGGGGGAAAAAAGAATATTTTATAGTTTCGGCTCCTGGATGATTTTTTTCTTCTTCTTCAAAAATGGCTGTTTTGATAGTAAAGGTTGTTGACTCCTGCCACAGACATGAAAAAGGAACTGAAGCTGAACATACTGGTCACAGCAGATAGGCTGATAATGATGTGAGTTAACAGGCCAGTATCTGATATGACAGTACCTTTTTAAAAAGTCTGATCTGGGTAATCATAATGGAAACGTCACGTTGTGTTCATTATCACTGAAGTTTTCATAGACATGAAAAACAGTGATGGTGATGCGTTCACATGATTAATGTAAGGAATGAGGAACACGACATGGAGAAAAATAACTACTGTTAAGTCTCATGCTGGAACAAGGATGTAGACTAGAAAAATGCTACCATGATGATGAGTGGTGACAGGTTAATAAGGAAGCTAACAAATACCACATGTATCAAATGGTGCATTGTGTGCATGTCGAACCTGCCTGATCACTTAACAGGAATGACAAAGTAATGCTCTGATGATGCAGCACACAGTGAATTAGGAATCAGGAAACTGAACTAAAACACACTATAGTCTTTTATACTTATGCCACTGTGAAACAAATATGAAACTAAATCTAATATAAGCCCTTGTGCATGTCAAGTTGTCAGTAATGAGTTACGAGAGAATCATAAATACATTTCAGTCAAACAACTAGCATTTAAAATGTTTATTACAGCAGCAGGACATAGTTAAGACTGTGCAAATATCTTAAACCACCCAAACCGCACGGATTCAGAGCCTGACACAGTGACAGGAGGATCTTCTACATGTGGCTCATGTGGCCATCAACTACAACACCTCGGTCACAAGGGGAATATACCATTGAGTGAAACTACTGGGGCTGTAGTCGACCAAAGAAAATCTTTTACCCTCTTCCCTTCTGCCTATCAGTCGGTCGATGGGGAGGAAAATCCGTACATTATCTCTAGATTAACTAAATCAGCCACAGTGCAGTCTATGGGTGCTAATCATTGATACACAACGTTGCCAAGCAAATTAATTCCTGCAATTAGACCGTTTCTTTTTCACATCTAACTTGCATTATTATTGATGTGTGTTCACTTGTCTATTACACCGATTAGGCTGGTTGTTGATGTCATTCAACCAGTTTAAACCAGATGATGGAGAGAGCGGTCGCCACAGAGGGAAGAATTGGTAATTAAATTAAATTAACTCAATGATAACACACCTGTCTCCTGTGCCAGGACGATGTGTCAAATATCATCCTCGGAATCTGTATCTCATCTTCATAATATTAAAAAAAATAACTGATGTCACTCGAAATTATTCTGTTTTAATCCTTCTGACATGACATGCCCATCTGCAACTACCTGCCCTGAATTTCACCTGTTCTCATCTGGTCACCCTGGTATAAGGCCATTAGCAGAACCGCTTTCAACATGATATCAATATATAGTAAAAAACAACCTTGTCTTAACCTTGACACCAACTTTTGCACTAGTTTAAGTGAGATGCCCGAGGCTGCACTGCGTTCTTTATGTACAGTGACGACAACATGTTCATATGTCTGCGAGCAATCTAAGGAGATGAGGATGTAGATTAAACGTGTTCATGGGTGCTTAGAGGCAGTAAGGGATTTGTTTATATCTTTTTTAACGGGTGGGTGAACCTGTTTTGTTTTGTTCACTAGTGAACTGACTCATGAACATCTGTTTTGGTTCTTTTTTTAAGTATCCTCATAATTATAGCTATAATTTAGAGAATATTATAAATCCAAGATGATCAATGTTTTATCTTTTTTAACGGGTGGGTGAAACTGACAGGACAAAAAGTTTCAATTACAAATCTGTTTGCTGCCTCATGGATTTATCAACACAGTACAGTTAGGCTATTGATATTTCAACAATTTCCCCTCGGGGATCAATAAAGTATTTCTGATTCTGATTTCAGAGCCAAGACTAACATAATCAACCACATAGCTACTCTGCCCCTGAACTCTCTCTGCTACTACATTGGAAAAACAGCTGAGACAACTTTTTGAGTTTTGAATCAAACTTAAACTTTTTGCCAACCTATAATCTTTACTTGAGATAAATTACTTTCCTTCTTTGGACAAAATTGAATCTTTAAGTTTTAGAAATTCAAAAAAGACCGCTAGATGGTTAAAGCTTTTCAAAACTTAAAGTTGGGCTCAAAACTCAAAAATCTTTTGCACTAAGTTGCCTTGAAATTTTGTGTTTTCCCAACTTTTCTGTTTCCGATCTAACACAGACTCAACCAAGATGTTTCTGAAGATGTAATGTGATTGTGTTTTATTTCATCGCTGATAGACCATCGCTGTTTAAAAGTACATCTTTGTCATCATGTGTAGTGTTGTATGGGGCTGTGATGTAGTGGTCTATTTGGCTGCAACCTTGAGAAAACGCTGTTAATGAGCACTTTTGGGTTATTTTGCAAGATAAACTAAGGGGAACCAGTTGTTTTAGATGAGCTAAAACAAAATGTTACCTGGATGCTGATACCATTAATCAATACAGGTAAATGTGAGAACTTCAGTGGCTCTTGGTGCAGAGTGCTGCACTTGCAGGTGTAAATGTTTTTGCTCAGGTGAGATCGAGCCCAGCCCAGTGCGATCTTGAAAATATTATATTTTCTGATATTGGTGTTTTCATTGGTGTCTGTTCTGTAGTGCTTGCTTATACAATATGAAGCTCCTGTTGGCAGCCTTGAATAAAGATTTGGGGGGAAAAAATTGTCCTGGCGGCCTTAAAGTGAATCAACAGCGCCACCTGCTGTTTTGAGTGTGAATTACAGGACATTTCTTAGAAAGTTTTATCTGGGCATTTGTGTGTGGATCTGAGGGCATTTGTGTGTGGATCTGCAAGGCAGAAAATTAGTCCCAAAAGTCATGTGCAGTGGTAAGATTGTGCCAAAAGTAACGTGACAGTTTTTCATAGTTGTAGAATTGTTTTTTTTTGTACTTGAAGGATATTTTTTTGTACTTGAAGGATATTTTTTTGTAATTGAAGAAATATGTTTCTTTGTATGTGTAAAACACGCTGTATTTGTTTCTGAAGCATGATGTATTTGTTTGATAGGTACGTTTCTTATTTGCAAAACAAAATGCATTAGTTTGTGAATGATGTTTTGAATTTGCAAACCACACTGAGTTTGTTTGTGAATCGTTGGGCGTGAGTAAAACATGTATTGTGTGTTTGCGAGGTTTTGGCATGATTTTTACTCCATACTGGTTCTTTTTGATTTAGACTTTTAATTTCAGAAAGAAGCCAGTGGAATTATGTCACAACCCTTACCAGTCTCGGCCAAAGGAAAAAAAAAGAAAAAAGAAAAGAAAAGAAAAAAGTTGAAACAACACAAAATTTCAGTTTACTGCAACTACTACCATACATTTTTCTGTTTTGAGTCCAGCTCAAGCTCTTAAGTTTTGAAAAAGTTTCACCAACTAATCTTTTGATGAGATATTTACTTTTCCTCTTTAGATTATCTTGAATCGTTGAGTTGTAGAAACTCAAAGATTGTATTGTATGAACCATTATTCACTTTCACATCAATGAGTTTACTCAATATTTTCTACAATAAATTTTTGGTGGGTTCTAAAACTCAAAGATTTATTTTCACTTTTACCATCCCCCTCAACTGGTCCTTCTACTTTATAAGTAACAATCAGACAATAACCAGTTACGCATTGTATGCAAGTCCAACTTGCCTGATAACTTGATGAGAATGATTGATATAATTCTTCATGGTTTAGTTATGAGATGAGAATTACTTGGATATCAAAACGAGTAAAAATATTTTACACTCATTACTGCAATAACCAACTATGAAGGGGGGAGCTGCTCTATATTTAGTGGGAGGTTGGTGAACACATTTGATGTTGCATAAAGCGCAGAAAGCGTTGTTCAGTCACCAGGGAGAGGAAGGAGGTGATGTAAGAGGTTTACTGTTTTGCATGTATTGTTCTGAAGAAGGTTCACGCATTCATATTTTCATTTAAATTTACTTGATAAATAAAAAACATGCACTAGGTTTTTGAGATTTTCCAGTGCAGAACTTTGTTTTAATTCTGAGATTTTTTTTATCTTACTTAAAAAATTAAGGAGCATAAATAATATAAAAGGAGTTAGAGCTGAATAAAAAGAGCGATACTTCCCATTTAAGAACAGCACCTGTATGAATCTACTCTGTGTCTCTCCACTGACACGGCACTGTGGAGGTCTGGCTCTGTGAGACTATAGACTAACTCTTCAAGGTGCTTCATGTGATTTCAAATCATCATGCAGATTTTTAATTCATTTACATTATTAGATCATCAACATCAAAAATAAAATTTATTGAAATAAAATTCTCTTCCTGCTTCCTTTTAACTAACTAATGTAACTTTGGGAAAATGTGAACACAGGCTCCTCTCATCTGATTTCATGGAGGATCCAACCCAGTGGCATTAAGAATAATTACAGAAAGTCTTTTCTCTGATAGGCTTGTTAACTTGTGTAGGCATCAGTATTAAACTGAGACAGTTTCATAAGCAGTTAAAAACTCCTCGCAGCAGCTTTACGTGTGTGTCATGTGACATGTGTCGTGTGACTTACGTAACATATTTTAACCCAAACCGTTGTCTTTTCCTAAACCTAGAGTTGTTGCCAAACCAAACGGTGACCATTTCACAACCTTAACCACGTGGTGATTTTTGTTACCATGACAAAAAGATCACCTGACTATGGATGGAGACCAAAAGTTAATTAGAAAGTGTAACAGTTCGTTTGAAAGTCAGTTCTTGTCTAGTGCAAATGAAAGTTGGTACTCAGTTACCAGATGTTCAGATTTTACTCCCATGACAGATCTGGACCAGTCCAGTTCATACATTGTGTTTGTATCTAAGAGAGAATTCAAAATATGAGAAAATTGGTGTGACAAGTTTTCCTAAATTACACACACAAACCACTCAAGACCAAACTATTAATATGCATGGTTCTTGCTTGAGGCCCATTGTTTTCATTTACATGGGGAAGACAAGGAAACCACTGAAGGTGGTGTGTCCATTCAGGTTGTCAAACACCCTGCCATCGTCCCACAGTTCCATGTACACCCCTTATCACCAGCAGCCAACTGCAGAACAGCACTGTTACTGCTGCGTCTGGTCGTCAGTTAAAAGGTCATCAGAGGTTGAAATTTGACAGACACCATTTTTCATCAGAATGGCCCCCATCTGAGTGTTGTAGCCATAGGTACTGAAACTGAAATAACAGAAACCGTTCACTGGTGCTGTGAAGATTCCTGCAACAGAGCAAAGACAAGAAGATACAAGGTAAGTCACAGAGGGCTCAGGTCCTCCTCCACAGAGGCCACCATGTTGCACTGTCACTTTTCTACCATAGCTCAGAACAGACAAACCAAACTGACTGTAATTGGTCTTTTCACATTTTCACAAGTTTCCCAGCCACTGTCCATTCTTCTACACACTTGGTGAGATGTTTGCAATCTGTAAGCTCACCATTAGATGCCACTAAATCCTACACACTGGTCTTTTAAATTTAAATTAAACTTTTCAAAGGCAGAGCTACTTTGAAGGGAAAGTGGAGCCAATGAACTATGACTTTTCAGAACCTTAGTAAACAGGAACTTTAAACTATTACTAATTCGTTTATGATCTAAAATAACACAATATGGACTGAAATGACTGGAATGTATGCTAACTGTAGTAAATATAATGTAGGTATAATATATGTATTAGCTGCATATGTCAATTCTGCAAAAGGAGGCCTGGTAGCAAGCAAGTCATGTAAAGCTGTTTTTGTGTGCTACACTGGTGAATCCACATCGTCCTTAGCAGCTAGTTAGCCAACATTTTGCTAAAACTCTAAGATGTGACATATGTGTCACCATTTAAGGTCCCCAAAACATCTTAATGATTTTGTTTTCTTTTCACCTCCATGCACATACAGAGGATGAAACAGGATGGAGAAATTATTACAAGCTCCTTTCAAGTACCATTACCAAATGATTTCATTTGAATTAAGCGATAAAATAATGTCACTAAAATAGAACTGTTTCTTGGTAATTTGATCCATAGTATAACATTTTTGATTAGTGCATCTTTAAGCTCAAATTCAAATTCAGTCCATCACTTTCTCGCTCTTTATACTATGTTTGTCCATATTACTTTGAAATTTGTGCAGACTGTCACAAAAATACTGACAATTTGTGCCCATATACACGATTTTATGGATTATAGGTCTTGGATTACAAGACCTGAGTCGAACAGTATCAGCAAATTATTCTACTTTATTTGGTCCTGTTTGAAATATTAGAAGCAGATGTGAGTTTTACTTTAATAAGGGTCCATAAGTAGGTTTTCAACCAAAGAAAAACAGCAATTTTACCATATAGAATTACCTCAAAATAATTTTGTGATACTGACAAATTCTTCTTCTGGGGTAAACCCTAAGAAATGTGTTTAAAATAAATGTTATTGTGTCCTGTAGTACCTGTAGTTTGGTTATAACCACCAGTGTTGGAAAAGACCCTTTGAAAACCAGGATCTTGTCTTTGCCGGGTCCTCTGTAAATTTCCCCAGACTTTGCCAAAGAGGCCGAGAACGCGATCTGAGGAGCATCTGGACAGACAGTTATGTGGAGAAATATTCATATCAAAGATGGAAATCAATGACAGAGTGACTAACATCACCAATCACTTATTAGTTACCATAAAAATACTTTCAATTTTGAATTGAACACAGACAGTAGATTTTCTTCACATTTGTATCTTAATGAATAATGTAATAATGCATCTTTTGGGATCACTTCCAGAGTTTAACACATCACATAACATTATTTTATCTTTTTGGTCTAAAATATTTCACATTGATAACACATGCACATATGATTTGGTAGAAGTTAAGTAATACTGATTTTAAAATTACTTTGTATTTTCTTCAATTTAGCTTCAAGTTCCATCTTCATGGCATCCAGTCGGGCTTCGAACTTAATCTTCAAAATAAGACAGATAAAGTCAGATAACTTGATCGTCTGACACAAAGTAACAAAAATGTTTCTTTGACAGGGCTCAAAAATAAAGAAATAATGCACATTTAAAAACACATTTAAAATACACACACAGCAACACACATAGAATGGGTCTAAAAATGGCAAGAACAGGTGTTTTAAAAAGTTGGTATGGATTCACCAAAGTCACACCATCGCACAAACAAACTATCAGATCAAGGCAGCTGTAAACCAACAACTCCCATCTTTTTCAACATAAAATTACTGATTTTGCTTATGGAGTTTAGTTGATTTGGAGAGAGTGATATTTGGCTTACATTATGACAGTTTCCCATCATGGTATTCTCCAGGAGCTATACAAAGGCAACTGGACTCACTTTGGGTTCTTGAAGATGTTCCACCTCTGATGTGAAAGACTTCCTAGTGCTCCTGGTATTTTACCTCTTGTGGGGTCAATAGCACCTTGAGAGTTGCTGAGATGTCAAACCAACTTATATTAATTAGGGTTAGGTTTGGTTAAACACACAGCACGTAGGGTTAGGGCTTTTGTTGCCGACCCTGTCTAAAGCAGTTTGTTGCCTGGGTTTCTTGCTGATACTCCTCTCTGCTTCTCCTGACTGGAGGAATGCTGACTGAATACACTGACCATGGATAAGTACCTCATACAACCCCAAATCAAACAATCAGAACCATCCCTTCATGTGGAGAAAGTGCATTTTTATATAGATTCAGTTTGCACTCAATTTCTTTTAATTGAAGGTACTGTTTGATGTCATCATCAAATGTACTGACCGTACAACAGTCCTGGACCTCATCACAGACAATGATGAGACTGCTACTGGGATCATACAATTTGCTGGCTTTTCTGCACCATAGAGACTGGAGGGAGAGCAGTTGTACTCAAGCACAATACAAAGCAATCGTACCTAATGTGAAAACAACAAACTCAGTCTCAAACAGGGTGAGTGGAAGCTACTGCTACAAGTATGCATGACAGTTCTCGATCAGCTCAGACCAGTCTTGAGTCAGGAACACCCGAGCTACAATTGTAATAAAAGGTGAACTGGACACAACTTTTGTCTAAATTTTTTGGGTAACGTGTCCCTGTATACCTCAGCATGGGAAATATACCTCCACATAATAAGGAAGGAATAAAGGAAAAACAACTTTAGGATCATTTTTGACACTTCTGTGCAAGCAATATGATCACAGGCACAGCTCCCCTTTGTCTTCAGTGTAGAGAGAGCACTCTAAACAAATGAACCAGAAAATCTCATAGCAATTTCACCTATTATGTTATGTCTTGGCCATCATGTTAAGGTGGGAAAGTTAATTCTTATGCATTCCTTATTTTTTCTCATTATGTTGCTTTGCCGACCCAAAATGTTGGTATTTGACGTCCTGGAATGGTCCGATGCTTTACGAACAGCTTGGACAAATCCTGGTGTTTCTACCTTTAACTTCACTTTGAATTTGACTGAGTCAATAATCTCTCATTTATTGTTTATGTGACAGAGACAGAGCACAATACAAATACATTTCACCAGATACAAGGCTGTTTTATTGAGCAAAGGATGCCAGATATTTACAGTTTGACAGAGACCACGTTGTTAAATGTTTTGAATCAAGCAGTGAAAGAGAGGCCGACATTGTGGTTTAATAGTTTATTCAGCATCAGATGAATCAATTATCAGTTTACATGAAACATCAAAATTGTAATCATGACCAAAATATGGCTTTATATATTATAACCAACACCAGATCTTAACCGAGTGTAAGAAGCAAAAACAGTATAGATTTGTTTTGTTATATATATTCTCTCATAAACACACAAAATAATCAAAATATGGCTTTATATATTATAACCAACACCAGATCTTAACCGAGTGTAAGAAGCAAAAACATTATAGATTTGTTTTGTTATATATATTCTCTCATAAACACACAAAATAATCAAAATATGGCTTTATATATTATAACCAACACCAGATCTTAACCGAGTGTAAGAAGCAAAAACAGTATAGATTTGTTTTGTTATATATATTCTCTCATAAACACACAAAACAATCAAAATATGGCTTTATATATTATAACCAACACCAGATCTTAACCAAGTGTAAGAAGCAAAAACATTATAGATTTGTTTTGTTATATATATTCTCTCATAAACACACAAAACAATCAAAATATGGCTTTATATATTATAACCAACACCAGATCTTAACCGAGTGTAAGAAGCAAAAACAGTATAGATTTGTTTTGTTATATATATTCTCTCATAAACACACAAAACAATCAAAATATGGCTTTATATATTATAACCAACACCAGATCTTAACCGAGTGTAAGAAGCAAAAACATTATAGATTTGTTTTGTTATATATATTCTCTCATAAACACACAAAACAATCAAAATATGGCTTTATATATTATAACCAACACCAGATCTTAACCGAGTGTAAGAAGCAAAAACATTATAGATTTGTTTTGTTATATATATTCACTCATAAACACACAAAACAATCAAAGAATTAATAAAAAATCCACACTTTAGGAGAAAACATGTACCACTTTCCAATAAGGCTGAGCTCATAAATGATTTATAAATAGATTATTAAGTCAGGGATAATGTACAGTGAGCAGGTCATTTCTGAGAAACTCTGACAGGGAGTGCAGGGTGTTTATTACATGGCTGCTTACTTTAAAAACTATAATTTGACCCAAACTGTTAGATTTAAAAATGATTTTTTTGCTCTTCCAGAGTTTATGATCAGAACTGTGTCCACAGTGTCCTCATAGCAACGGTCTGTTACCTTAGAATGCCAGAGTTGACCAATCAGAACCAAGTACTTAACAAAGCCATGTAATAATTAGGTTATTGGTTATAGGTTACTGTTAAGCTTCAATCTCATTGATTTTTTTAGCTTGCTTTGTCTTGTCCATGAGCAACATTGATACCTGTCAGCTTCATCACATATTTGTTAAATAAGGCACTCACATTTAACCATCGTCAACATATCTTAATAGTCAAGAAATTTAATTTTGGCATATCAAATTAACATATCAGATTATCAGATTCATATACTGAGGTTTTAGCAACATTGTTAGTAACACTTTATATTAAGGTGCTTGTAGTAAGTGTTTGTTAATAGATAATAAGGCCCTTATGAGATGATTAGATGCATAATAAACATGTTTATGTTTGATAATTAACGTTTAATAAGTGCATTCTAAAAGATCAATTAACCTTAATAAGCATTGTTCCCACACTTTATTATGTTATTATTAACACTTCTAAGGACCTTATTACCTGCTAACTAAGACTTATTGCAAGCACCTTAATTTAAAGTGTTGTCATATTGTTTATCTTGACTTTTTCATTATACTTTACAATAAGACTCCTTTTTGCCAGTTATAAATGTTTGTAAGATTATTAGAAAGATGAATTAGTAGTGCACAGTAACTGGATCTTGCCAAATAGTGAGCCAGGAAGTATAAATGTATGAAATCAGTGTTTTAACTTATTTATAATTGTTCATTAATGACTTCTTAAGTGTTTACAACCTAATTATAAACCATTTATGAGTCATTCATAAGTGGTATCAAAAAATATTTAAATGTATAAACACAACAACAATTAAAAAAAAGATCTTATTTTTAACTGCCCTTCAGAAAGAAAGTCATGCAGATGATCCTTCATCAGGACAAGGAGACAAAAAAACACGTTTGACTTTAGCCATTTTCTCTCAGTGTCTCCACATTCAGGTTGTGATTCTTTATATTTGCCAAACTGTCATTCAATAAACCCAGGAGACAGACAGCACTTACTGTGCACAATGTAAGCTTGTTTTAGTGGAGGGAGATATACCAGAAATATCAAGTTTGTTACCGGTGAGATGGGGAGGTTTTAAATTTTACTGTAAAGCACAGATGAAATTAAACATTTCACTTTCATTCTTACTAAACCACTTGGTTCTCTCTCTCTCTCCATGGCTACAGACGTGTAACACGACTCATTCTTTCCGTTTGGGCCAAAGTTCTCATAGCAGAGCAGCTCGTCATTGACCCAGAACCACAAATCCAGAGGGCAGCTAGTAGAGCAGTCCCACCCAGACGAAGGCAGTGTCAGCGTTCTCGGCTCTTGCTTGGATCAGACTCTGCTGTTGAGGGTTAGTGATGGAGGCCAGGTCATGGTAGTACTCTCTGCAGTAATTTAAGGCCTCGGCCCAGGTCTTTTTTTCTTTGATCAGGATCACTTTATCTGTCATGGAAAACAAGCACAGCAGAAATACCACCAGGTTTATTCAGTTACAGGAGAAATATGACAGATTCTCGTGTTCAAAAATGAGTACTGCAGTCCAAATAGCTGGCTGAAGCCATAGGAGTGGGGTGTCAAACTCATTTTAGATCATGTGCAGCCCAATTTGATCTCAAGTGGGCCGGACCAATAAGAAGATGATTGATGAACCATTCACTTACAACACAGATGTTCACCAGCCTGAGAAAAATAAATTCAGTTTTTCCAAATTCAGTCAGTCTACTGTCATTACATGTGCATTACAGTACAGATCACAGTCGATCTACACAACACAACAATATAGTATTTTACTTCTCTATGATTCAAACAACCCCTGCCACATCAGCGTTAAGTTTGCCCTCAAAGGGCCAGTTGTAAATCTAAGACAATTGTATCTATATCACATAATTCCCTCTGCATCTCATTAATATTGATTTTTATAACAATTATAATAAGCTCTAATAGCAAAAATCTAGGAAAAAATAATGGCCAGTAGACATTCAATTGTGCAACAATCATGTATTAAAAATGAAACAAAGTTGTGTCTGTGAACAAACTTTAAAACTGTTTAAAATATTAGTATTTTTGCAGTAAGATGATCAGCTTGCTCTGTTTCATATGAAGAGTGCTGCAGTTCTGATCAGTGTGTTTTAACAGTGATGCTCCGTGTTACCTGCTCTCTCAGTCACATGACGTCTCTGTGGATCAGACTCGTGTCTCTGTTCTCTGCTGTCAGACACGTTTTACAGAAATGATTTGCAGCAGAGTTTCTCATCTTTCCTATAAAACTCCAAACTTATTCTACACTTGCGCGTTATGAAAGTTTGGTGGTGTGACGCGGTACAATGTCACTTCTGACGCCGTTTTCATCGCTGCCTGCTCTGATGAAATGACGAGGAGACACAGAGGGAGCGCTTGTTTTGTGTGAGCGCGGCAGCAGGCGTCCAGTAAGAGCGGTCCAGACAGAGACAGGAGGAGAGAGAAAACGGAGGAAATGGCAGCTCCTTGATGCCAAAAATGAAACTTCTGCGCGTCCTAATGAGATGTATCGATACGCTAGTGGTGCATCGATGTGTTTACAATTCATGTTCAGCTTTTTACAGGGCCGTGCAGAGACCTTTGGAGGGGCTGGTGCTCAAAGTTAAAAGGGGTCACATTGAGCACGAATTTGAAAGACCATACAGAAACATACCTTACAATATAACTGGTTGAATTGTAGCAACCCACATTCATAAGGAATGTAACATGGAATCGCAACATACCATATCATTGTCCACACCTCATATCTTTGTTAGAGGGCAGTGCAAAGCAAAAGTAGCCTATGTTTTACCTGATGGGGTACACTGAACAGCTTCTGTTGAGGGGGTTGGTGAGGAGGCTGCTGCTGATGATGATATCGCTGGAGGTGTGCTGTATTGATCTGAGAGTGTAGACACTAAAAAGAGCATGGGAGAGATAGAAGCTGATTAAACAAGTGTTATGTTATGTATCCCTTACACCTAATCAATAATAAACCCACCATACATAATGATAGATAATGTAACAGAACAACAACATTGAAATTGTGCTTGTTATTGTTGTTTTCTCTAACTGAATACCTCTGCGATATAAATAGCTGGTACATGTGTTATTCTGACCTTTTGATGCATGTGGTCTAAAGCATGTTAATTGTTTTTAAACTTTACATCAGTGTTAAAGTACACATTATTATTATTTTTAATACTCCATAACTTGGCATTCCCACATGCCATATTAAACTGCAGTTTACTGTTTCTTTGCATCTGCTCAAAATCTACAATATCTACAAATGATAATACTGGATCGGTACCTGCTCGCTCTGTGTGGGGGGAGGGGCGAATTTATCAATGTGACCCCAGAAAACTTTGTAAACATGTCAAAACGGCCCAACTGTCCGGAGCAGAGGGAAGAAAAAAAAGAAAAGAAGAGGAGGAAAAACGGGAGAAAGAAAGAGGTGAAGTAAAGATACAGTAATGAAATGAAGCCTCAGTTGTACTGCGTCAGTTATTTACCACAGTGTACTGTTAAGTTGATAACTTGCTTCTGAGCGATTAGCCTCAACATTTTTATATTAGTATTTATTTGTAATTTGCTAAGCATGTAAACTGGGTGACATGTTATCTTATAAATTAAAGACAATGGTAAAAACAATGCTATTCGATTTCTTTTGTAAGCGTATGTAAATCGCCTATGGAGGGGGGCGCCATATAAAATCTCGCCTAGGGCGCCACATTGGGTTGGGCCGGCTCTGTATATGAGGGAGAAGGTTAAAGGAGAAATCTGTAATTTATGAACAGGAATAAATCATGAAATGACCACAAACAAACATGCTAAGTTGATATGTCTGGTTCTCTGACAGGAATGCTACAGCTGCTGTGTTCTCCTTTGAAATTTCTGTTCAGGGCCGAAACAACTGTTTTTCTCGCCTGTTTCACATTAATTAGAATTCAAGTTAATGCTGAATATTCGCCACAAGAGTGTATGTTTTTGAGTCATAAGAAATAATTAATAATTTTTTATAAGTAGTAGATGTTTGTCTGAGGTCTGAGGGAGGATGGGACGGGAGAAACAACTCACTTCAGCCATAAATCAATTAAAATCAAATCAAATCAAATTTTATTTATATGGCACTTTTCATACACGGCGGTAACACAAAGTGCCTCACAGAGGCTAAAAACAACAAAGAAAACCCAGAGACCGAAGACCCACCCCTCCCACCCTCACATGAATACACAAAACACACGCATATATATACACACCCACTCACACAAGCACACACATACATGGGCACACGCACACCCACACACATCCCCACACACACTGACTAACACTAAGAGATATGGCTGGGCACCGAGACATAAGGTGAGGTCAAAGCCACATGTGAGGGCCATCCACACCGAGAGGGACCACGGCCTGTGACCACCGGGAGCACCGCCGCAGAGACCACTCCGGCCCGGGCAGACGGGAGGCCCCACACCAAGGCGCGGAGCCCACCAGCCACCTGGGCCAGTGCCCTCCACGGGACGGCACCCCCACCGGTAGGCCAGACATCGCTCCCGGTGTGGTAGACCCCCACGAGGAAACACTGGAGCTAAAACTGAAGAAAAAAAATAAAAACAAGGATATGGTAAAATAATGAAAGAAGTATACAAAATCAGTAAAATTAATAAGATATTCCAAAATAAACCTTAAATAATCAAAAAATAAATAAATGAATAAAAGAGATTAATTAAAAGCTTGCTAAAGTAAAATAAATAAGATAAACTAAAATAGCAGAAGATCTGTTAAAAGCCAGATTAAAAAGGTGAGTCTTAAGCCTCTTCTTAAAAACATCAACAGTCTCTGCGGCCCTGAGGTTCTGCGGCAGGCTGTTCCACAGTCGGGGACCATAATAACTAAAAGCCGCCTCCCCGTGTGTTCTAGATCTAATTTGTGGAATGCTTAAAAGGCCAGTGCCAGAGGACCTCAGGGTCTGTGAGGGTTGATATAGAAAAAGTAGGTCAGATAGAATAAGAAGGCCGAGACCGTTAAGACATTTAAAAATTAATAAAAGAACTTTATAAATCGATCCTGAACGGACGGGGAGCCGATGCAGCGATTTTAAAACTGGTGTGATGTGCTCCCGCCCTCTGGTCTCGTCAGCACTCATGGGCTGAGTTCTGTAACAATTGAAGTTATAGATGCTCTTTTTGGGAAGACCAGAGAGCAGGGCATTACAATAGTCTAGCCGACAGGAGATAAAAGCATGCATCAGCACCTCCATACTGGCCTGAGAGAGAAACGGGCGGACTCTGGCTATATTCTTCAGGTGGTAAAAACCTACCTTTGTTATGTTTTTAATATGTGGAATAAAACTGAGCTCAGAGTCAAAAATCACGCCCAGATTTTTTACAGATTGTGATGGTTTAAAATTTCATAATTTAGGTAAAAGTCTCTCTCTCTCTGGCCTTCAGGACCAATGACTAAAACCTCTGTTTTGTCCTGGTTGAGCTGCAGGAAATTCTCTGCCATCCATGATTTTATATCTAAAATGCAGTTAAAAAGGGCATTAATTGGATTGGATTTCAAACTATTAATAAACAGTCTTTGGCTCAAACAAATTCTGTTTTGACTGCAGTACTCATTTTTGCACTCGCAATTGCTACATATTGTCCTTTAAGTTATATTTTGCACAGTGTTCAGTATCTTTAAATATGATCACAATAAATATTGTTGGTTTTTCAGAGATCTGTGTTCTGGTCTGGAGTTAGTGACTGCTCTGCAGGTTTTACACTTTGCAAGTCAACCAGTGGCCCAGATTGGACTCTTTGTTGTTCTGGTTCTGGCCCACGGCCATATGTTTGCCACCCCTGCCATAGACGGTTTATTAAATAGGTTGATTAATGATCTATGGTTGAAGTGAGTTCCCCCTCCTCTCCAGACTGGAGCTCAGGCAGGTTGATTGCAGGCTGCAGGAACACTGCAGGAACTTAAGTCGAGCACAACATTATAATTTGACAATAACAATCAGTCCTCCACTGTCAGTTGATCAGCTGTTTATAACTGACAGTTGTCTGTCTATGTAAAGCTAAGACTGTTATCCTGAAAACAAAAGTCCACTGCTCTGAAAATACAAACTCTGGAGTTTGAGTTTAGTGACTGCCAGACTCCATTAACATATTGCTGAATTTAACCATAATAAACATCTACTTCTTTAAAATTATTCATGATTTCCTACAATTCATAAACAGACACTTACTTATTCGGCTAACATTCATTATTGATCTGAACTCTAATTAACATGAAACGGGCATATGAAAGCGGGTATTCAGGCTCTGAATGGCTTTAATCTCTGATGACATGTCATGGTCATTTTATGATTTATTACAGTAAATATGTTTCTTTCTCAGATTTCTCCTTTAATTATCTAGAAAACTGTGATCCAATAAATATTTTTCAACAGTGATGTACAGAATTCAATGTTTAAATCCCTGTTTTTTGTGTGAAGTGCAACTGTTGAATATCTTTAAATATCTTGAGAATGTCTTAAGCAGCGCAAGTGACATTTTATTTTACAGCTATCAGTGTCAAAACACAGTCTCTAATATAAACAGGACTAACAAAATAATCAATTAGACTGTTATAAACTTATAGACATGACTCAGTCAGAAATCATGTTTACCGATGAGGTTGTGTATTAAAAGTTTTATTCACGTCATGTTTAGTCACGTTCGCAGTCTTCCTTCTTCGCTCCTTGACGTATCTGACATATGGAGGGTTTTCAAAGAAGTTATAGCAACTAGAGGCTAGTGGGAAATGCACCGTTACCATGAAAACAGTTTTCTGTGTTTGAACATTGCTGGAAACATTTGGGATAATGTAAGTACACAACTCAACAAGATATATAATAAAATATGTGTGTTTTGCGTTTCAACTCATTTAACTGCAGAAATGTTACAGAAGAAGAAACCACTTCTTGTAACAAATAACAAATACAGATGCAGCTCATTTACATGTGGCTGTAGTTAGATTAGATTAGATTAGATTTAGATTTATTGTCCTTTTCAGGATAATTGTTTTCACTTCCCGTACAGCCACGAGAAATTACACAAACAAATTTTACAAACACATCAATACTACAGATGAATACCTGCCACCATACACATATGCATTCCCCACATTTTACAGTCTTTTCATTCTCTTGTTTAGTTCAGTTATGGCATATGGGATGAAACTTTTGTTGAACTTTATTTTCTTCCAAGCCAGCGACCTGTATCGCTGGCCAGAAGGAAAGAGTGTGAAGTATGAGTTGAGTGGATGACTGGGATCGAGTGCTATGGAGTGTGCTCTGCGTGCAGTGGCTGTGCTAGAATGAAGAATACAACAGTTAAGACAGACTTTTGCAAAACTCACCATCATAGCAGAAGAAGGGTTTTTTATCATCACAGTCATCAGAGCTCCAGTCTCCAGATTTATGTAACACAGCACATTTCTTGTTTCCTCCATCTTCAAATTTGTTTGAACGCCAGTTTCTGAAAGAGGAATTGTTGCTGTCTGACCACCTCCAGGTGTCTCTGAACAGGCCGATCCAGAACTGCTGATGAGACCCAATTTCTGTCTTGAATTCGTCCTCTCCTAACTGACTGAGTCCACTGACCAGGTCAGTGTGGTGTTCTCTGCAGTGTTTCTGAGCCTCTGGCCACGTCTTTGTCTTGTCAATGAACCTGAATCTTTTACCATTTTCTGTGGAGTTAACAGACAGATATTTTTTCTCATAAATTTCTGTTTCCTCACTTAAAACAGGTGAAACATGATGTGAGATAAATTAGCATGATTCCACTGCAGCTTGATGAAAGTGTGTGGTATAATAAGATAGATCACAGAATTTCTTGTACAATAAAAAAAAGAAAAGTAGGCCTATGCTTGATTAGAATTCTTTTAGTTTAACCAAGCTGAATTTTATTACCATAGCAATTTAAAAAATCAATAATGACTGACTTTTAGATTATTACATATTTTTTTAATCATATTGGCCAAACTTTTATCTAATCCATATTTTAAAAAAAATGAGATATGTACATAGAGAAGAATTGACTGGATGATGTGCTGAATACACATGATGGCATCAGTAGCCACAAATTCTCACCATGTAGCAGATAAATTTCCATTTACTCTCACAGGAGTCATCCTTCCATTTTGTTATTGATCATGACGACACAGTTTTCACCATCCCCTGATCATTGGCTTTTCATCCCAGTCTGTCTCATTGTTTCCACTCCACCCCGGCAGAGACCAGTGCCACTGCCTGTTGTTTTTCTGGGTCGTGTACAGCCCAATCCAGGCTTCTACCTGTCTTCACTAAACCACGGAGTCTGTTCATGTCTGTCATGTCGTACACTGTTGGCAGGTCAGTGTACATCTGTCTGCAGTAGTTTTGGGCAGCATTCCAGCTCATATCGTTTTTCAATAAAGTGGTACTCATGGTGGTGACACGTGAAGAAGGGACACTGAACTGAAAACAGAGAAAATCTGTTGGAGCCGATAACAAAACAATCCTCTGTATATCAAATCAAATCATGAGGTCACACCCACCACTTAAACCTTGAGTCTAGTTGATTTACTTTATATTGATACAAAGAGTGAGCTGTCCAGTAGTTTTAGGACTCCAGATTAAACTCCTGTAATTTTATTTGAAAATTGTCAGTAGTTCAAGATGATCCACTTACCCATCAGAATGAACAGGAACAGACTCCACTGCATCTTTTGCTCCGTTAGATGAATGTTAGATGATAATTTAGTTTGTAGTGAACCAAACACAATGATTCTAATAGCTTGTCTTTAGGTTTAGTGAAATACAGTGAAACTCATGTTTGTCCAGTTTAAAACAAAAATAAAACAGTTTGATTCCCTCAGGACTCAAAGTTTAGGCAGAAATCTAGAGAGGAAGAGAAAACCAGTTAGTAGGAAGTATGTAAATCATTACAGAATTAACAGTTGTTCACATAGAGAAGTGCCCCTTTAACCCATGAAAATGTGTGATTTGAGTAAAATACATAACACTGCAGTGAGTCTGGACACAATAAGAACATGGTGAGAATATATAAAAACATGACACGACTGTATATGTTTTTTCATGTGCAATATTATTTTTTCAGTATCAGGTGTAATATTACATTCAGTATCATGTGGAATATTACTTATCCCTTTTAAATATCTCTAATAAATTTACTTTACTAGTTTTCTGTTCTAGTTGAGTTTGGTATATTTTTTTCTACTCAACTTATCTTAATTTTGTTGTCGTTCTATAAGGAGCTGTTTTTTGCAGTTCCTATTACACTTTATTTTATCACTATACTGTTTTTAGTCTTTGCTTCTGGAAGTTTTGAGCAATCTTTGGCTCAAGAACTTTTTGTGGGATTAATAATGTTCAATCTTATCTTAATCACTGATGGGCAGTAACGCGTTAGAAGTAACGCGTTACTGTAATCCAATTACTTTTTTCAAGAAACGAGTAAAGTAAGGGATTACAATTGCAAAAACAGTAATTAGATTACTGTTACTTTGCCGCAAGCAGGCTGCGTTAGTGCCTTACTAAACCGTGATTTTGTTTTGTGAGGGGACAGTGACGTATGAGCGGCGCGACGTCAGTGGTAAACAACACACACGTGTAGTGATCAACAAGAACAACATGGAGTGCGGGGAGAGAGCAGGACCATGCAGTGTTTAATGCTTGGAAGTACCGACATGACTTGAAAAGGGGACAAAAACATTAGTGCCGCTGTACAGTCTGCGTGGGAAGAAAACTTTTATCTACAGCGAAAAAATCCACCTCAAATCTGAGCAAGCACCAAGCAAGCAGGCACAGGAATGTGAAACTCACTGAGAAACCCCCGGATCCCCCACTGACATGCCCGCTGCCGCTACCACATCCAATTCTACTGAGTGAACCTCCGAGGACCCCTCTCCTGCTAAACAGTGAAAATAGACTTAAGAGCAGTGTTGGTCAAGTTACATGGAAATAGTAATTAGTTACTGTTACTGATTACTTGTCTAAGAAAGTATATGCTGGAATATGCAGAAATATAAGTTAACAAAAGAAAGATTTTATTATTTTTATTAAAATATGGTGGAATGTGTAGAAAATAGGTTTAAATGGTCAACATTTTCTTCAAGTCAGAGACTGTTGCATTTAATTTAATTTTTGCTTGATGCAATGTGCATAAAGTTAAAAGATTGAAATTAATAAAACAAGTTTTAAAAAAGACGCTGTTTCATTTGATTCAATTTTATATGATGGAATATGCAGAAAGAATAGAATTAGGCTGAAAGGTCTATTGCTTTATAGCGTATTCAGGTTGTGCATCATGTTTTTGAAAAGTAACTAAGTAAAGTAATTATTAAAGTAACTAATTTCTTTTGAAAATAAGTAATCAGTAAAGTAACTGGATTACTTTATTGGAGAAGTAATCAGTAACTAATTACTATTTCCAAGTAACTTGACCAACACTGATCTTAATACAGTCAAAGTGATGTAAGTGATTGCAGGATCAGTTTTTGTTTCATTGTTGTCATACTAATTTCCACCACAAGAGACTGAAATCCACTACTCCATGTTCTAAATAGGACTAAAAGCATTCAGCAGCATTTTTTTCCATTTTTTTCATGTTTTCATGTTTTTCTTTTGGCTTTTCTTTGGTAAAAGACAGACATGGCAGTAATGTTACAGATTTTACTAAACACACTTCTTTAGAGTGCACAGAGAAAATAAAACTCATCTGGAAGAAAACATGAATGCTTTTAGTCATATTAACAACATGGGGCAGTGGTGCACATCAGCCTCTTGTGGCATTTGCACACCCGTCGCTATGGGCGGGCCATAGGGGGCCTGGCCCCCCCCACTAAGGCCTTGTGCCCCCCCACTGGAGGCCCAGATCTCTGTTTGGTTTTTTTTAAATTATTATTATTTTAACTACTAATGTTGCATTCTTTATCACTAAGACATTAAAAATATAAGAAACAAGTGTGGTTTTCTTTAATTATCGGAATTATCGGCTGTACAGTTAGACTACGTAGCTACGTGACGTTACGTAGCCTACGTCAATGTTGCCGCGCAAGTTACCGCGCATTTTGAACGCAGCATGCTCCAGAAACGCAAGGCCCAGCTTATTCAGCTCGCATTTGAAAAGGACCTCACACACAAATTCAGGTCTGAGTGGAAGGATGCACTAATGAGGAGGTTCAGCCGGGAGAAACGCCGCCTCCCGCTGTACTGACTGGAGGACAGCGCTGCCTCCACTCAAAGTAGGTTCAAAGTGTGTGAGTGTGTGTGCGTATGTGCGTGTGTGTGTGCCGCGCGCCCGCGCGTAATGGAAACGCATATCCATCTGTTGACTGTTTCGAAGTGCATCCGCTGCGGTGCTTTTTCTGTTTGAGAGATGCTTCTGGTGTTACATCTGTTTTGTGGATATTGATAACATTTCTTCTGTCTATTGTTTTAAATAATGAAGCCTGATGTAAGCTGTTGCTGGATGTGCTGTTGGTTATGTTTAACGTGCATCAGTGCTGCGCAAATAAATTTTATGGGTAATAATAATTGTGCCCCCCCATGCATTTGATATGCCCCCCTTGAGACTGATGTCTGGCGACGGGTCTGGGCATTTGGGTCTATCAATCTATCAATCTATCTATTTATTTATTAGTATTGTCAGGATCAGTTGTTGTAATACTCATATATACCACAAGAGGCTGATGTGCACCACTATTAAAACTCACTTGCAAGAAACATGCGGTAGTGGTGCACTTCAGCCTCTTGTGGCAGAAACGAGTATAAGCTTTGGAACCTCTTTGAACCTGTTGGCACAGATGAAGTAAAAGTAAAACAGCAAAATCATCTTTGCAAAAACTTTTCATCACCTGGAAAAACCAATCCAATAAACACTTCAATTTCAAAATCTTGAATTTTCAGGTAATTATTTGATGTGTCACTATTCATGTGGATTTATAGTCAGTGTTGATGGTCATTGTACTCAGTTTGAATATTATTGAGCAAGAAGGCAGAGTTCTCCTGCTGCAAAAACATGTCGTTCGTAGTCTCCACCTCTGGGTGGTCAGGTGACATGCTAGATGGCTATTTTTGGCTCAGGTGGTGATACCTAGCAACATGGGTGTGCGCATTCAAAGCTTGCGTGCAATGCATCCTGGTACATGTAGGCAATGATGGCTCCACAAGCAGGAGGCCTCATCTTTCTTGGTCAATATAGCACACACTGAGGAATGAATTGCTTCAAATGACTACATTTATCATAAACAATATCTACATGAAAACTGCTGATTTTTTCCTTTAAACAGTGAACACATCATAAAGTACAAGAGAAATGTTATTCAAACATGCATCACATCAGTCCTCTCAAAACATGTTGCAGAATTTGTCAAGGTGAGGACGTGCCTACATTTTGTCAAGTTCAGGCAGCAGAAATCATTTTCTTAAGGGTGCACCAACAAATCAAAATGAAAAACAAGAAGCTGTCATGATAAGGTTTTTAAAATATATTTAATTTGTTAGTTTGTCAGCTTGTTTGTCAGGTCTATTTTATCATCTAGACATTATAACCACACCTTCACTATATGCAAAAGTGTTCAAAGTGATAAAATAATCTACTTATTTGTTTTTAACTGCAAATTGCAATAATATCTCTGCCCCGTTCACCTGGACTGACAAAAGTGCAACAAAATAAAGCGGTCATGGGGGGAAAAACTGTCATGAAATCTACAATTAAATAAATAGAAATAAAACAGCTTGGTAGGAGGTCATTTTGAAAAACTCTTGAAATAGAATAAAAAAACAACAGTGGCAGTAAATAGTGTTCTGCTGTTATTGTGAAAAGAATCTGGATGACTTGACATATGATAATAAGGACCTGGGTTTTCACATTTTGTTGCACTGACTTGTGCAGAACATTACTTTTGTGCAATAAATCAACTCTTTGCTTGTATTTTTTCTGTTTTTGAATGGGACCAACTGAACCATAATCCATTTAAATTAAAACTATTCCTGATTCCGATTCTGAAGAGCAAGAGGTTCTAAAAGCGAGCTGGAAAAAATGTTCAAAATGTTTCATGTTATCACTTTATTTATTGAATTGTGTAAACATCATTTTTGTCCTTTTAAACTGTGTCTTGTGTGTGCATACGCTCAAGGTTGCTTTGTCCTCATATTGAATTAAATGGATTATTATTTCATTTATTTAAAAAAAAAAAGATATAATCTGAAAATCTGAAGAAAAAATGATCAGGTCAGAGTTAATAAAAGGGGCTTAATCATATACTTCTCAGAAGCAATGAGCCCATTTTATGGAAGATAATCAAAATAATCAGACGGTCTTTTGATAGGAGAGATTTCTTGGATGATTAAAACTGTTCAGCAGGTTTTATGTATATGTTGTTAAAAAATTATAACAACCCTTTGACCCTTTGACACAACAAAAGCCTCTCTACAGGTAGTATTTACTGTTTTGTTTTTTTTTTTCAGTTGCAAAATATTGCCAGTTTTTGTTATGTGTCCACAAAGATTTTAAAAAATGCAAACAAAAACTTTAACTATTACCTGAAAGCACTCATTTCATTATATAATGAAGAGAGAAATTGAACAGTGAAACATTAATATTTTAAATTAAATCTAAAATAATACAACAGAGTCTTAACTTACCGTCTCAGCTCCACTCTCCTCTGATGTCTCTCCCATCTGTGCTGACAAAGGCTCCTCACAACAGTCTATTAAGCCCATTCACACACTCTACTTCCCTCATTGACATCAGTGTTTGAATATTAAAATGTTGAGGCTTCAGTGCTGTGTACACTACACCCAAATCCTTTTAATAAAAGGAGAAAAAAAGAGAAGTGGCTTAAGACTTATTATATCCTCTTTCAGATGACAATAATTTCATTTATTTTATCTATTTTATCTTTTCTTTTATATATTAAAGTATTAATTATTTATATAAGTCCTTAGTGTTTAAGATTGTTGTAATTTCATAAAGCAAAAAAACATATCACAGTATATTATACACACAGTATATTATATATATATTATTTGTTTAGACTGTTTAATGTACATTTTGTCATGACAAAATGTACATTAAACAGTCTAAACAAATAATGCAGATGAATGACATTTGAAAGAAAAGGGGTCACTGTCCCTTCTTGACCTATGATAAAAAAAAAATCTTACACCAATTAGTGCGTGTTGTGGTTTGCAGCGCACTGGGGGAAAAAAACAGCCACTAATCTCTTCCATCTCTCTCTCGCCTGAGTCACGCTGCTATGGAAATAGTCATGGTCAGATGGCTCTTTGTTTCTCATTTTGCATCCCTGTAAACATCAGACAATCCATTGTTTCCACCTTCTAGAGGCCTGTAAACATGTTTCACCAATATTGTGTCTATATTTCAAAAGCCAAAGACAAAACTAGAAGAGAATAAGAACAATTGTACTCAAAACATTTTTTTTTCAGCAGCTTGACACCAAAGGCACAAGGGGGGGGGGGGGGGGGGGGGGGGGGGGGGGGGGGGGGGGGGGGCTTTTGTTGGCGTGGTGCTGTCCATAGTACTGAAAGCAAAGGAGATCCACAGAGAGGCAGAATGTGTTTGGTTTTTGTGGCTGTAAATACAACTTTCAGCCCTAATTTAATTTCCTTCCATTCTGTGCAAACCACACACTCTTTGAAGACAGGAGGTGTCGCACACTATACAGAGTATTGGTGGTGGGGGTGGGTGGGGTAAATTTTGTCCCAACCAGCAAATGTCATCCGGGTTGTGTCGTGGACTTTGATCAATAAAATCCTGTCTGCTGATCAGACTTGATATTATTGGATTAGTGGATATAAATGTTAAAAATACTGCAAAATAATTCATTATAATTTTTATATTTGATTTTGCTAGGGAACAAACATACTATTGCATTGTATGTGTTAAATTGTGGTTCTCGCCTGCTGCCCACCAACAATCATTACATTTTGACCCTTGCCCGCACCCATGAATTTATATAAATACATTTTGTACTTGTTACACAGTGTTTTTGTGGGTCACCTGTGGGTATCTAACCTGGTGCAGGACAATGAATGCTTTGCTGTGATTTAAGAATACAACATTAAGAGACACTACAAGTCAAATCATGGCCAATTGTCTTTCACTTTTCCTGAGGGGTCGGAGGAACATATCTACTAATATTATGCTGTAAAACTATTCTATAATTTTTTCTATTTGGCTCACTTGCTGTTGAAGTTGAAGACCCCTGTTTTATAGCATGTGTTTGTGATTGGAAAAACCCATGGGGGTGTCATTTTGGAAAGAACCACTTGGATAACAAGAGTCAGAAAATATCAAATGGTGGTTTCAATGTTAAGATAAATAAGATAAGATAAGCCATTATTATCTCCCTTGGGAGAAATTTGTCTTGGGCATTTGAGAAAATGATCCTGAATGATCTTGGGAGTTATGCTGTCGGGGGCTTATTGCCCCTGGTAGGGTCTCCCAAGGCAAACAGGTCCTAGGTGACGGGTCAGACTAAGAGCGGTTCTAAAGCCCCTATGAATAGTGCAAAAACAGGGATGTCTACATCGCCCGGATTGGCGTCACCTAACATACTTTGCAGTTTTGTTCTTATTACTATTTTCTGAGGGTTTTACACTAGAGTATACTCCTGTGTCATTTATAGCCTGATTTTTCTCACTATAAACGGCAAAAATTGATTTTGCATGGCTATTGACAGCCTGGACTGACAAAAAGAGATATCCAAAATTCCCCCAGTAAAAACCTCTGACTCTAATATGTCAACAAAATGAAGCAAGAATTTTAGACCTCACTTCATCCAGTGTTCAGATTTCTGTTCTGGAAATGTATGCAAATTAGCACATATTTAATTAGACAATGCATCATTTGCATATTTAAACATAAAATTTCAGAAAACTTGCAATACTTGTAATACAAAAAATATTTATCTTAATGTGAGTGATCAGCTGGAGAAGTTCCTTTATGATATCCAGGGGTATTAGTTAATTTTTTACTCTTTATGTGCAGTTCTTCCCTTAACAAAGGATCAAAGAGTGAGACCTCAAACGTCGGGGCCACTTAATCATAATTTTAAGGAATATTGGATTTATAATCATTCAAGAAACATCATAGCAATACATTTCAAAGACCTACTTCATTGACTCCACCTACTTCTAACTGGAGTAAATTCACTTTGCATCTGCTTGTCTTTGCTCTGTTGCAGGAATCTTCACAGCACCGGTGAACGGTTTCTATTATTTCAGTTTCAGTACCTATGGCTACAACACGCACACAACGGGGGCCATTTTGATGAAAAACGGTGTCCGTCAAATTTCAACCTATGATGACCCTACAGCTGACGGCTCAGACAGCAGCAGTAACAGTGCTGTTCTGCAGTTGGCTGCTGGTGACAAAGTGTACATGGAACTGTGGGACGATGGCAGAGTGTTTGACAACCTGAATGGACACACCACCTTCAGTGGTTTCCTTGTCTTCCCCATGTAAATGATTAGAAACAAGGCACTGGATTGTGCCTTGAACAGAACATCTTATTCAAATACGCTCCAGCTGTAGTGATGAAAGGTACCAGACCCCTCACTCATGGTGTCAAGTAAAAAGTATCTAAACCATCAAAAAAATAAATGACAGTTACCAACATATACCACCATTTTGGAACAAGCACATTAATAACACAAACAGAAAGTAACAACTGTCCAGTGAAACCACAAACAAAACCTAACATCTGTATTTTGGAACATAAAATAGCAAACATAAACTCTCAGCAATGCATCATGGGTGAAAACAAACTTCCCAGATGGTGAAAACTGACCAGATGAAACTTAAACACAGTTCACCAACATTAACTGACACAGAACTTTTCAACACTAAATTTCAGTTTCAGCCTCAGGTAACCTTACACACATTAATAATAATAATAATAAGTATAAAAGGAGCTCTGGTATTGGTATAGTATCAGTATTGGCAAGGAAAAGCATAAAATCTTTGCTTTGCTTTTACTTTTATCAACCTGCAAACAAGCTAGTTCAAGTGCACCTTTCAGTCTTGATAGGAATCACTTCAGCATCAGAAACCTGTCCTCATTATCTAGACTCTTAGAAATAAAGATGCTAACTAGAACCATAAAAAGCTCTTCAGCTTGTGCTCATAGGAGAACCCTCTTTGTTCCCTGGTAGAATCTTTTATAAAAGTTCCATTTTACATAGAGCACATTATAAAGTTTTAGACCTAGAACCATGTGTGAAAGGTTTTTCCCCTATGAGAGGTTCTACATAGAATCCTTCTCTGGTGTAGTGGTTCCACCTGGAACTTGTTCTATCCAAAACTTGCCCACCTCAGAGTGTGAAGGGGTTCTACCGAGAACCCTTTTATATTATAGGGTTTTTTTTTTTATTTAATTTATTTATTTTAATTTTTTTTTTGGCATTTTTGCCTTTATTAGATAGGACAGCCAGAGATTAACAGGAAACGGGCAGAGAGAGGGGGGATGACACGCAGCAAAGTGCCGAAGGCGGAGTCGAACCAGCGGCCACTGCAGAGGACTAACAGCCTCCATACATGGGTCGGACGCTCTACCCACTGAGCTAAATTTCTGCCCCTATTATATGGGTTTTAATCTAGAACACACTCAGGGGGGTCTACTGAGAATCCTTATATATTACAATTGTAATAGTTTATATATCACAAGGGTTTTATCTAGAACCCATCAAGAAGGTTCTACTGAGAGCCTTTTTGTATTCCATGGGTTTTATCTAGAGCCCACCTAGGGGGTTCTGCCGAGAACCTTTATATATCACGAGGGTCTTATCGAGAACCCACCCAGTGGGTTCTACTGAGAATCCTTTTATATTACAAGGGTTTCATGTTGAACACACTCAAGGGGTTCTACTGAGAACATTTTTATATATATAACCGTGGTTTTATCCAGAACCCACCAGGGGTTCAAGCAAGACTTCTTTAAGGATTTGAACCATCCTTGAAGAACTCTTCCTTCCAACAAGGGTTCTTGATAGAACCCCTAGTCTGACAAAGAGCCCATAACAAACCCCTTCTTCAAAAACGGATTCTTCAGAAGCAAATGGTTCTGGGTAGAACGGCAGTCCTTCAGGAGGAACCTTTCTTTCTAAGAGTGTAATTACATGTCAGAATGACACCGTGGAGAAATCACTTAAAATCATGATGTCGTTATAAAGTCAAAGATTTTAGGGAACATGTTTCTCCTTTTGTGTTGCATTAAGATATTCTTTGAAGGTTCTTTCCACACATTATGATGGTAGTCTATGTTCTCTATTCTTAACTAAGATACCACGTTGTTTAAATGTTTTGAATCAAGCCAGTGAAAGAGAGGCTGACATTGTGGTTTAATAGTTTATTCAGCATCAGATGAATCAATTATCAGTTTACATGAAACACCAAAATTGTAATCATGACCAAAATATGGCTTTATATATTATAACCAACACCAGATCTTAACCAAGTGTAAGAAGCAAAAACATATAGATTTGTTTTGTTATATATATTCTCTCATAAACACAAAATAATCAAAATATGGCTTTATATATTATAACCAACACCAGATCTTAACCAAGTATAAGAATCAAAAACATATAGATTTGTTTTGTTATATATATTCTCTCATAAACACAAAACAATCAAAGAATTAATAAAAAAATCCACACTTTAGGATCAAAAACAAAGTGTACCATTTTCCAATAAGGCGAGCATAAATGATTATAAATAGATTATTAAGTCAGGGAAAATGTACATGAGGAGGTCATTTCTGAGAAATCTGACAGGAGTGCAGGGTGATTATTACATGGCTGCTTACTTTAAAAACTATAATTTGACCAAAACCTTAGATTTAAAAATATTTTGCTGCTCTTCCAGATTTATGATCAGACTGTGTCCACAGTGTCCTCATAGCAACGGTCTGTTACCTTAGAATGCCAGAGTTGACCAATCAGAACCAAGTACTTATCAAAGCAGTGCAATAATTAGGTTATAAACACATCTTAAATCATTAATAAGCTGTTACAACGCATTGAATAAAAAAGGCAACAGTGACCTGTTCCTCATCAAATAGTGAGCCCATATAAATCTGTACTGTTCAATCTCATTGATTTTTTTTAGCTTGCTTTGTCTTGTCCATGAGCAGCATTGATACCTGTCAGCTTCATCACATATTTGTTAATAAGGTTCTCACATTTAACCACCATCAACATATCTTAATAGTCAAGAAATTAAATTTTGGCATATCAAATTAATATATCAGATTATCAGATTCATATACTGAGGTTTTAGCAATATTATTGGTAACACTTTATTTTGAGGTGCTTGTAGTGTTTGTTAATAGATAATAAGGCCATTATGAGATGCTTATTTACATTGATGTGTTAATGAGACTATAAAAGTGTTAATGATAGCATAATAAACATGTTTATGTTTGATAATTAACATTTAATAAGTGCATCCGAAAAGATCAATTAACCTTAATAAGCATTGTTCCCCAACAAGAATAATTGGTTGTTAATAAGCACATAATAAAGGATTAATTTAAGAATTAAGAATTGTTAACATCTGTCTTATAAGTGCTTATAAATGTCTTATCATCGAACAATAAACATGTTTATTATGTTAATATTAACACTTCTAAGGACCTTATTACCTGCTAACTAAGACTTATTGCAAGCACCTTAATTTAAAGTGTTGCCATATTGTTTATCTTGACTTTTTCATTATACTTTACAATAAGACTCCTTTTTGCCAGTTATAAATGTTCGTAAGATTATTAGAAAGATGAACTAGTAGTGCACAGTAACTGGATCTCATCCTGGATCTCTGGATCTTATCTTATTTGGTATCAAAAAATATTTAAATATATTATATTTGCCAAATTGTCATTCAATAAACCCAGGAGACAGACAGCACATACTGTGCACAATGTAAGCTTGTTTTAGTGGAGGGAGATATTCCAGAAATATCAAGTTTGTTACCGGTGAGATGGGGAGGTTTTAAATTTTACTGTGAAACACAGATGAAATTAAACATTTCACTTTCATTCTTACTAAACCACTTGTGTTCTCTCTCTCTCTCCATGGCTACAGACGTGTAACACGACTCATTCTTTCCGTTTGGGCCAAAGTTCTCATAGCAGAGCAGCTCGTCATTGACCCAGAACCACAAATCCAGAGGGCAGCTGTAGAGCAGTCCCACCCAGACGAAGGCAGTGTCAGCGTTCTTGGCTCTTGCTTGGATCAGACTCTGCTGTTGAGGGTTAGTGATGGAGGCCAGGTCATGGTAGTACTCTCTGCAGTAATTTAAGGCCTCGGCCCAGGTCTTTTTTTCTTTGATCAGGATCACTTTATCTGTCATGGAAAACAAGCACAGCAGAATATATCAACAGGTTTATTCAGTTACAGGAGAAATATGACAGATCCTACTGTTCAAAAATGAGTACTACAGTCCAAATAGCTGGCTGAAGCCATAGACTGGGGTGTTAAACTAATTTTAGATCATGTGCAGCCCAATTTGATCTCAAGTGGGCCGGACCAATAAGAACATGATTGATGAACCATTCACTTACAACACAGATGTTCACCAGCCTGAGAAAAATAAATTGCTGTTTTTCCAAATTCAGTCAGTCTACTGTCATTATGTGTGCATTACAGTACAGATCACAGTCGATCTACATATGCATAGAATATTTAACTTTTTGGGAACAGAACAACAATATATGTATTTCTACTTCTGTATGATTCAAACAACTTGTCGTAATCTAGAAATTCTTGGACATTTTCATACATTTTCACTCCTGTGTAGAAATACTGGCATCATCACACCAACTAAAATGGAAGCCATATATGAGGGAGAAGGTTAAAGGAGAAATCTGTAATTTATTTACTGTAGTAAATCATGAAATGACCACAAACAAACATGCTAAGTTGATATGTCCGGTTCTCTGACAGGAATGCTACAGCTGCTGTGTTCTCCTTTGACATTTCTATTCTGGGCTGAAACAACTGTTTTTCTTTGCCTGTTTCACAATAATTAGAGTTCAAGTTAATGCTGAATATTCACCACTAGAGTAAGTGTCTGTTTATGAGTTGTAAGACATAATTAATAATCTTTTATAAGTAGTAGATGTTTATAGTGGTTAAATTGAGCAATATGTTAATGGAGTCTGGCAGGCAGTCACTGAACTCAAAGTCCAGAGTTTGTATTTTCAGAGCAGTGGGCTTTTGTTTTCAGGATAAAGGGCTTAACTTTACACCGACTGAAAATTGACAGTCATAAACAGATGATCAACTTACAGTGTAGGACTTGTCATTGCTTGTTATTGTCACTTTACAATGTTGCATTCTTCTAGTGCTCCTGCAGCCTGCCTGAGCTTCCTCAGGTCTGAGGGAGAAACAACTCACTTCAGCCATAAACTGTATATTAAATTGGATTTTACACTATTAATAAACAGTCTTTGGCTCCAACAAATGCTATTTGGACTGCAGTACTCATTTTTGCATTCGCAATTGCTACATATTGCTCCTTTAAGTTATATTTTGCACAGTGTTTAGTATCTTTAAATATGACCACAATAAATATTCGTTGGTTTTTCAGAGATCTGTGTTCTGGTCTGGAGTTAGTGACTGCTCTGCAGTTTTTACACTTTGCAAGTCAACCAGTGGCCCAGATTGGACTCTTTGTTGTTCTGGTTCTGGCCCACAGGCCATATGTTTGCCACCCCTGCCATAGACGGTTTATTAAATAGATTGATTAATGATCTATGGTTGAAGTGAGTTGGAGCTCAGGCAGGTTGATTGCAGGCTGCAGGAACACTGCAGGAACTTAAGTCAAGCACAACATTATACTGACATGACTCAGTCAGAAATCATGTTTACGGTTGAGGTTGTGTATTAAAAGTTTTATTCACGTCACGTTTAGTCACGTTTGCAGTCTTCCTTCTTCACTCTCTGATGTATCTGACGTATGGAGGGTTTTCCAAGAAGTTATAGCAACTAGCAGCTGGTGGGAAATGCACCGTTACCATGAAAACAGTTCTCTGTGTTTGAACATTGGTGGAAACATTTGGGATAATGTAAGTAAATAACTCAACAAAATATATAATAAAATATGTATGTTTTGTGTTTTGACTAATTTTACTGCAGAAATGTTACAGAAGAAGAAACCACTTCTTGTAACAAATAACAAATACAGATGCAACTTATATACATGTGGCTGTAATTTGACCAACTGATCTTCAAACTCTTGTAATATTTAGCTTTTTTTGTCAGCCTTTTAAATTTTTCCTTGTAATAAGAATAAAGAATACAATAGTTGAGACAGACTTTTGCAAAACTCACCATCATAGCAGAAGAAGGGTTTTTTATCATCACAGTCATCAGAGCTCCAGTCTCCAGATTTATGTAACACAGCACATTTCTTGTTTCCTCCATCTTCAAATTTGTTTGAACCCCAGTTTCTGAAAGAGGAATTGTTGCTGTCTGACCACCTCCAGGTGTCTCTGAACAGGCCGATCCAGAACCGCTGATGAGTCCCAATTTCTGTCTTGAATTCGTCTTCTCTTAACTGACTGAGTCCACTGACCAGGTCAGTGTGGTGTTTTCTGCAGTATTTCTGAGCCTCTGGCCACTTCATCGACTTGTCAATGAACCTGAATCTTTTACCATTTTCTGTGGAGTTAACAGACAGATATTTTTTCTCATAAATTTCTGTTTTCTCACTTAAAACAGGTGAAACATGATGTGAGATAAATTAGCATGATTCCACTGCAGCTTGATGAAAGTGTGTGGTATAATAAGATAGATCACAGAATTTCTTGTACAATAAAATAAAAGAAAAAGAAAAGTAGGCCTATGCTTGATTAGAATTCTTTTAGTTTAACCAAGCTGAATTTTATTACCATAGTTAATAATGTCATTTTTAAAAAAATTAATAACAATTGACTTGTGACTTTTAGACTATTACATATTTTTTTTAAATCATATTGGTCGAGCTTTCATCTAATTCCATATTTTAAAAAAATGAGATATGTAGCCTACATAGAGAAGAATTGACTGGATGATGTGTTGAATACACATGATGGCATCAGTAGCCACAAATTCTCACCATTGTAGCAGATAAATTTCCGTTTACTCTCACAGGAGTAATCATTCCATGTGTTATTGATCATGACGACACAGTTTTGAACACCCCCATAATCATTTGGCTGTTTGTCAGCCCAGTCTGTCTCATTCCTCCACTCCACTCCCAGCAGAGACCAGTGCCACTGCCTGTTGTCTTTTCCTGGGTTGTTGTACAGCCCAATCCAGGCTTCACCTGTCTTCATTAAGTCACGGAGTGTGTTCATGTCTGTCATGTCGTACACTGTTGGCAGGTCAGTGTACATCTGTCTGCAGTAGTTTTGGGCAGCATTCCAGCTCATATCTTTTTCAATAAAGTGGTACTCATGGTGGTGACACGTGAAGAAGGAACACTGAACTGAAAACAGAGAAAATACTGTTGGAGCCGATAACAAAACAATCCTCTGTATATCAAATCAAAATCATGAGGTCACACCCACCACTTAAACCTCTGAGTCTAGTTGATTTACTTTATATTGATAAGAAGAGTGAGCTGTCCAGTAGTTTTAGGACTCCAGATTAAACTCCTGTAATTAGGGGCCGGGCAGCCTAAGCTGCCAGGACCCTATTGTAATCCTGCATGTTCTTCTTCTTTCATTCTTTCTTTCTTTCTTTCTTTCTTTCTTTCTTTCTTTCTTTCTTCTTCCGAGGAAATCCTACTTCCCATGCACGAAAAATGACCAAACTTTGCACAAAGGTCCAGTCCCATGTCAGATTGCCTCAGCTGCAAAAACAGGCCAATAGTCCTGATGGTGGCGCTACAGCAAGCCTCTAAAGTTCAAAATTTTGAAAATTCATAACAAATCAACCATATGTGCTACAGATTTACAACTTTCACCACAATGTAGCCTGAAGAAACTTTTGTACATTTAAACCTATTGCAAATTATGAAGTCCATCACTCTGTTTTTTTCAAAAACTGTAAAACTTATTAAACCTATCTCCTCCCACAATTTTTGCTCAATTGACACCAAACTTGCTACAGAGCATCTTCAGACTGTCCTACACAAACGATCCACACAGATTTTTGATTTATCAAAAATTGAGCCTACAGTGCATCAAAATGTTTGACTGTAAACGGTATTATAAACATATACTTGCAAATTCTTGCTAAATACATTTTCAATGTTCATGAAAAAAATGACAAAATTTTGGAGTCATGGTACATGATGTTTGGAAAATATCAGAATTTTATCTCAAAAACTGAATTTTTTACAGCATTTTGAATTTCACTCTCATGCGAACAATTGGAGTCAATGCAAAAATGGCATTTTTAAACATCAGTTTTTCACTTTTGGAGCCAATAAATCATTGTTAAAAACTAATGACCAACATCTCCATGCTGTCTAGATGCAATTTGTGTATTTTGGGATTTTTGTCTCAATAACTGAATTTTTGACAGCCATTTGAAATCTGCCTTTACATGCTAACAGCTGCTGTCTTGCACACAGGTGACTGGCTTAGTCAATTTGTGAAGCTACAAGTGGTGTTTCCATTTGCCAATTAGCTCAGTGAGATAGAGGATGGTTCTTGGTGTTGAAGGTTGTGAGTTCAAGCCTCAGCTTGTACAACATTTCCATATGAGAAATCTACTCAAACTTTTCACAAAGGTCCAGTCCCATGCCAGATGTCCTCAACTGGAAACACAAGACAATAGTCCTGATGGTGGCGCTACAGCAAGCCTCTAAATTCAAAACTTTGAAAATTCACAACAAATCAACCATATGTGCTACAGCTTTGGAACTTTCACTTTGAAATTTGCTTTTTCATGGCATGGATGGCTGCTGCCTGGCACCCTGATCCTTGGCTTAGTCAATTTGTGAAGCCACACATGAACTGTCACTTGCCAATTAGCTCAGTGAGATAAAAGACAGACTTCAGTGTCAGAAGTCGTGAGTTGGAGCCTCAGCTAAGGCAGGATGGACTTTCAAATGTGAAAGCCTTATGTTCAGGTATCATGCTATGTGGATTAGAGACTGCTAAGATTTAAATAATTATGATTCAGGGAGTTTTGGGAAGAGACAAATACTCTTTATCAACACGTTTCCCTGTTATCCCTTGTCTCTTTTCCCTGTTTATTTGGCTTAGCTATCAGTCAATATGCAGAGTCTCTTGTGCCAGAAATTGTGAGTTCAAGCCTCAACTGATGTAAAATGCACATTAGAATGACACCTTTTTTTCATCTTCCTACACTCTGCTTGTTGCTCAGAATTGCCTAATTTTGCCTAAAATTGCCCGGCCCCGACCATTGCTGCGCAGCAGCTATAATTTTATTTGAAAATTGTCAGTAGTTCAAGATGATCCACTTACCCATCAGAATGAACAGGAACAGACTCCACTGCATCTTTTGCTCTGTTAGATGAATGTTAGATGATAATTTAGTTTGCAGTGAACCAAACACAATGATTCTAATAGCTTGTCTTTAGGTTTAGTGAAATACAGTGAAACTCATGTTTGTCAGTTTTAAAAAAAAAAAAAATCTGTTCAATTCCTTCAGGACTCAAAGTTTAGGCAGAAATCTAGAGAGGAAGAGGAAAACCAGTTAGAAAGAAGTATGTAAATCATTACAGAATTAACAGAAACACCTGTGGGGTATATTACAACACTGATGCCGAGAATATAGAACATCAATATCATGTACAATATTGTTTTTTCAATATCATGTGTAATATTACTCATTATTTTTAAATATCACTAATAAATTTACTTTCAATATCATTCCCAATACTAGTTTTCTATTCTAGTTGAGTTTAGTCTATTTTTTTTTTTTTTTTTTTTTTTTTGCTTAACTTATCTTAATTTTGTTGTCATTCTATAATGAGCTGTTTTTTGCAGTTCCTATACACTTTATTTTATCACTATATTGTTTATAGTCTTATGCTTCTGGAAAATTTGAGCAGTCTCTGGCATAATCATTTTTTGTGGGATTAATAATGTTCAATCTTCTCTTAATACAGTCAGTTCAGATTAGTTTTTGTGTTTGTTGTTGTCATACTAATTTCCACCACAAGACACTGAAATCCACTACTCCATGTTCTAAATAGGACTAAAAGCATTCAGCAGCATTTTTTCCATGCACTCTAAACACAAGGTACATGCAGTCTTAGCAAGTTTGTTTGCTGTCATATTTTTCTCTTTGTTTTCATGTTTTTCTTTTGGCTTTTTTTTTTAGTAAAAGACTGATATGGCAGCAATGTTACAGATTTTACTAAACACACCTCTTTAGAGTGCACAGAGAAAATAAAACTCACCTGGAAGAAAACATGAATGCTTTTAGTCATATTAACAACATTAGGCAGTGGTCTACTTCAGCCTCTTGTGGCATTTATTTATTTATTTATTTATTTATTTATTAGTATTGTCAGGATCAGTTGTTGTAATACTCATATATACCACAAGAGGCTGATGTGCACCACTATTCAAACTCACTTGCAAGAAACATGGGGTAGTGGTGCACTTCAGCCTCTTGTGGCAGAAATGAGTATTACAACTGCCAAAGCTTTGGAACCTCTTTGAACCTGTTGGCACAGATGAAGTAAAAGTAAAACAGCAAAATCATCTTTGCAAAAACTTTTCATCACCTGGAAAAACCAATCCAATAAACATTTCAACTTCAAAATCTTGAATTTTCTGGTAATTTTTGATGTGTCACTATTCACGTGGATTTATAGTCAGTGTTGATGGTCATTTTACTCAGTTTGAGTATTATTGAGCAAGAAGGCAGAGTTCTCCTGCTGCAAAAACATGTCGTTTGTAGTCTCCACCTCTGGGTGGTCAGGTGACATGCTAGATGGCTATTTTTGGCTCAGGTGGTGATACCTAGCATCGTGGGTGTGCGCATTCAAAGCTTGGTGCAATGCATCCTGGTACCTGTAGGCAATGAGATGGCTCCACAAGCAGGAGGCCTCATCTTTCTTGGTCAATATAGCACACACTGAGGAATGAATTGCTTTAATTGACTACATTTATCATAAACAATATCCACATGAAAACTGCGGATTTTTTCCTTTAAACAGTGAACACATCATAAAGTACAAGAGAAATGTTATTCAAACATGCATCACATCAGTCCTCTCAAAACATGTTGCAGAATTTGTCAAGGTGAGGATGTGCCTACATTTTTGTCAAGTTCAGGCAGCAGAAATCATTTTCTTAAGGGTGCACCAACAAATCAAAATGAAAACCAAGAGGCTGTCATGATAAGGTTTTGAAAATATGTTTAATTTGTTAGTTTGTCAGCTTGTTTGTCAGGTCTATTTTATCATCTAGACATTATAACCACACCTTCACTATATGCAAAAGTGTTCAAAATTATATATAATTGGTCGATAGGACATTATGAAACTACTGAATAAATATGTTTGTTTTTTTTAATGACATTGTAAAATAATCAACCTATTTGTTTTTAACTGCCAGTTGCAATAATGTCTCTGCCCCGTTCGCCTGGACTGACAAAAGTGGAATAAAATAAAGCAGTCATG